>CAJQZM010044126.1:0-36956 GCA_907164665.1 Colias nastes
GTGCAGGCCAAAGTATCAATATGATAAAAGCTTTTAATAAATTAATATCTACATATTAAAAAGTTTTTGTTTTCTTCTAAAATTTCTAAAAACCGTAAAATATTTAAATATAAAAAACATTCTTATATTATAATACCTTACTTTTAGGTACATGCTTTCCGAACCGGTGGTAAATCATTATTAGGTACTTATTTTTATTTTGACGATTCAAAAGTGAAGTTAAATAAATAAATGTTTGATTCGAGTTTAATTTAAAATAATTAAATATAAATCTAGAGCACTCGTTAAAAGGAGCAAATATATTTTATACTTCAAAGCCTCATTCAATTTATTGTACAAATCTAATAAATTGAAATTTTAATTAAAATTTGTACTAGGAAGTTAAACGAAAAAATGCCTCGCTTTTTCGTTCACAAAATTCAGTGCAATTTTACGATCAACAAGAGTCAAGAGTCAAGACACAAGCGTGTAGCTAAGGTGTTGCTCATACATCAAAAGGCTTTGTTCAACCTATCATAGTTAAAACCCCTTTATTTGGAACAGCTACTGTTGCTTTAACAAGTGCAACAATGCTTCAAGTGGTTTGTACTTGATGATATAACACCGCCGCGGGTGATTTTCAAATCCGCGACTATCCCAAGACACCACTCGATTTTGTTTTGACACTTGACATACCAACTGTGTTCATTCATTCATTCATTGATTTTTTCACATCTTGAATGGAAAAGAGAAACGTGACTTAGCGTTCCTCGTTTCGATTTAGAGAATATTGGAAAAAATATTCTTTTATTGAAACTTATTCGGACGTTCGTAGCTTTTTATCGACGTTTCAAGAATTGTAATTATTTTTATTTCTACTGCGATATTTATTTTGATCAAGGTTCTTTACTACTTTACAGAGTGTAAGTATTATAAAATAAAATCATTATTTTCTTAACTAATCGAATAGATAAATAAATAAATAAATAAACTGAAGCTACATAGATTTTTTAATTAAGGGCGTAATAAAAAAAATATACCGGCCGAATTGATAACCTCCTCCTTTTTTTTGAAGTCGGTTAATGAATCAAAGTGCCTACTGCCTATTTTCCAAAATATTATTCATTGACGATTTCGAGAGCGAGTAAAAGTGCCTACACTTAAAATTATCTTCACAAGGGCAATCACTCTCTCTAATAAGGATCAGCGGAGATTATAAGCTTGTCTTATAATTTGAACAGCCGTTTTCTGTTCGAGGATTATTTATTATTATAAACGATACTTAATAAATAATTTCTTGATACTTGATGAAATAAATTATTAAAAATTAGACAGGCGAAAAAGTATTGTAAGTACTAATCATTTTTATTTTTCCCACGCTTTACTTTATAAACTCTACTAGAAAATATGATTTTACATTTTTTACTATTTTCTACTGCAATACAGATAGACTATTCTCATGCGCAGGATTACGTAATTCTTCGCCTACATGTAGAAGGTAACATTACCTATACTTTTCCGCTTCTAAACGTAAAACATAGACAGCTGTTTGGAAATCAACAAAGATTCACCAAAAACGAAACGCGCGTCGAATCGCGCGGCTTTCGCAGGACACTCGCGTACGCTCGATACAATATATCGATACAATACATCGATACAATAGTCGATAATTTGCATGACGGTATTGTCGACACCGCCAGCTGCAAACGCGAACATCACTGTTCAATTTTGGACATTTATTTAACGAACGGGTCGCTTAAATTATTGTGGAATATTAATCAATTTTTAAATAACAATATTGTAGTTACGAGGAGTCAATGACTGGGTAAAAGGTGTAACTTTGAGATATGCATAATATTTTGAAAATTTTTATTTACCTATGCTAAAATAATAAAATCACAGTAAAGTGTCATAAAAGTGCGAAATTCGAGAACAATAAAAATATATTAAGAATACCATCTCAATGAACTCTATAGTATGAATACTTTCAGTACAATATTAATCAACCGCATTATTACTGATATGCTAACAATTTATTACTGCCAAAAATTTACATCAAATGATTTAGGACGCATTACCTATACGTTTTTACTTTATGTTAATTTTTACATAAACGTATTTAACACCCCTTTTCACACACGTCGCTAATACATACGTGACTTTGTGTGATTTACTATTATTACAAGTAAATAAAAAGTAGTAGGGGAGCAAAGAGGTGGAGCGAAATGCTATTGTAATTTGAGCCATGCGTAGGGTCCGAAAATAATGCTACCGCCAGCAACTTAGTAATTGATTCGCTCATAACCACGCTATTCAGCGTTATGTGCGATACAAACTTTATTACAATATTAAAATTTTCCTTTAACAAAAATGTGTTCGATTGTAGGCGAAATTATGATCGGTGTTCGTGATCTTTCTTCTTTAAAATAATATCGCGATCGTGATAAAGTGAATTAACGTGTAGTGTTAAAAACTTCGATCGCAATTACCACGAAATGGATTACACAACAGGATCATCTTCTATGAACAATATGAGACCAATTTTTGGAGCATACGCATTTCAAGGTGAGTCACTAATTATTATCGCCCGTAGACACGAAAGGAACTAAGACGAGAAACGTTCCGATATGGTTAATTACAATGATCCCAGGTACCAATAAAACAAGCAATAATAACTCGAAATCAAAGAACCGAAATCAATATCGGCTATTGCCTAAACAATAAAAAATTAAGCACAGGGCATTACAATCATATCCCATGAAAGATTCCGTAAAGAAATTGAAGCACCACATAGCAACGCAAACTATTCACGTACGATTTGGTAATAAAATAGTTAATGTTGCCGCGATGACTCACCCATATTAATAAATATCGGGTTATAGTCTTAGGCCAAAAACTAATTCTAATTATTAAATCCACCAATAGATTTATACAATACTATAACGATCACAACAAACGCATCTTATAAAGCGTCTATTGCCGCGGCGGACCTCTAAACCGAAGATACCTTTAAAAAAGCCGCTTATTAACCTCTCATCGAATCGGACCGTAAAATGTAAACTCGATAAAGCCACCAATTAAAACTAAATATGAGAATCTCGATAATCAAAGTCGAAGCCGCTACATCTGACACCGAAAAACATTTCTTCACAAAAAATGAGTCGCGTTTTTTAAATTCAGCCAAGGTCACAAGCGCAGCGTGATTTTCGCCTTCCGACTGCACACGACAATGTGCCCACATCGCATCGGCTTAAAACACGAATAAATCCCATTTGGAGCGTTATTGAGCAAAAAAGTTTGGTCCGGGCGAGATTGGTAAAGAATATCAGGGTAGGTGGTGATAATAACAATGCCTTATGAAAAGGTTTAGCCAACTAATTTGTTTTTTCTCGGCTACTGTCGATCTCGGTAGCGATGCAACCTTTTTTTTGTTGGCGGAGATCAATCAGTCAAAATAACAGTGTGATACCGCCTTTGATGCGGTCCGCTGGCCTGTTTTAATCTCGCTCGATACATGATTAGATCACCGATGATGCAGCAGACCTGCTAACTGATCTGAAATTAGTCGGACACAATGTACCACTTGTAAATTAGTTTACGCCTAATAGAACAGGCGAACTTGTGCTTTATAATACCGTATTCTCGGATAATAAATTTAGAGTTAAAACGAACCTCGGTCGTTTCTTAAGGTGGATATGTAATTAATTTAAAGCAAAACGAAAGTTATCTGTTCATTGTATTTATACAACGAATAGATTAGTTATTTGATATTACATTAGAAACAGTTAACATTTATAACGACCAGTCCAGACAAAACAAGTTGATACGTTACTAAATACTCCCGCATCCCTACAAAGTAAACAAACGATAATAAATTCAGCCATGTAAAATCCACAGTAACATTAATTACAGTAAGTATCTAAAAACAAAATCGTAAACAAATGTTCGGTAGCCGGCCACAACAATAGTCTGTGGTTTTTTAACTCCACATAAGGTGAGAGGCGGTGAGACAAATGATGTCAATGACATCGTAATGACTGTCCATCATTTCACAAAGGCGTCAAAACTGTCTCAACTTACCAGGGCTGCATACAGAGGAGGTTGTAAAACAAATTGTTCCAGACGTTATAGTTTACGACTCTGAAAGTTTTAAATTGAATCTGTGATAGTACAGATATATTGAGAGCACTTACTAAACATGCTTGAATGAAATAACAATATTCAAATCTACTAAAATTCTATTAATTATAATTTTAAACAATATCTCTGAAACGATTTGAAATTCGACTTTTCACAAATTCACTCAGCTAATGCTGTGACACAAGATTCAAAATCTTAATGATTTATGATTCGAGATCCTGATTCTTAACACAACTAATTTAAGGAACTCACTTGTTTCATTCAATGAATTATGATTAAATTGACAAAACAAAAATTTCTAGCTCTACCTATCCTTTACACCTCTACAAACTAAAAATTTAAAACTACAACCTATTAAAACACGTCAAATGCAACTTTAATGTGATTGCGTTTAAATAACGTCAAAACACAATATTTAAAGTCATTATCAGCCCTGGAAGAAGGCGGTTCGGAACCTGTCCCCAAGTTTTTGCAACATCTGATAAATTTCGCGCTGATGTGCGATGAGCTGAATAAGAAGTATCTACCTCTTATTACCTATACGAAATGATAACGTCAATTACTTCAGATCGAAAACTTTAAATAAATTTCTTGTTTATCTGATATACATAAATATTAGTAGGTATGCTATACTGTGTCTATGGACTATGTTGAAGAACTATAAGTGAACAAGGAAAGCTTGGGTTAAATTAAATGAATCGTGACTACTATATTAACAACCAAAAATTGAATAAATCGGAATACAAACATTTATACAGTAGGTCCTGCCGATTTTATAATGTACCCAACAAATGCAACAAATGAAATAATCCAATTTATCCTTAAAACAGGAATATCTATGGATAATAATTAAGCTACATAATAATGAGATATGAGATATAATTTCCTAACAGGCCACAACAACAAGAAAGTTATACAGTAAACATTCTCAGTAATAGGTATAAATAAAGGGAACTAACGTAGGACACATTCTACATTTAAAGATCTATCTAGAATCTAACACAATAAAGTGTTTGGAAAAATAAATTAAGAGAAGTATTATTATGAATAATATAACCAATGTCAGACAACAAAAACAGATCGTGATTTGCAATGACCTTGGTCATTTCCATTGTGGCTTTAAAATTAAGCTACGACCTCATTCCTATCATAAAGAATAATATAATTTTCGCGAAGTAAACGTAAAAGGACTGTGATAAAATGCTGGAATTTTTGCTATCACATTTTATCATCATTCCTCACTAATTTTATAGCGTTTGACGCTTACTACTCGGTAATAGAACTTGACGTATCTGTGATGGAACGCAATAATGGTTGAAAAAGTGCAAAATACCTATCGTGCCACGCCGCCGGCAAGCGACTGATTGAGTTATAAGCTATAATGGCAATTCCATCTTGTTTTTGCACTGTTTTTCACTTGAATGCCATGTGGTGAGGCGTCTACTCATATTTAATATACATTAGGTGCAGACCTCAATCTTTGATTTCAGCTTTCTTGCAGTGCAACGAGAATGCGTGACTCGTTTATTTTGATTTGTCACCTTTGATATATGAATCCTTTTTGTTATTATCTGTAATATATTATTATGGATGACTGGAGAACTTGATTACATCGCTTTGAGCCTTCGATTCTATTTTCATTGCTACTGTGCAATATTCTCGGAATGTGTAAAATAGAGGTGAATATGTTAATATCATTTGTATTTTTTTGTTATCCTTTAATGTCTTTAAACCTTCCTATTTTTGAAGATACCCAAACAGTTTAACTTTATAAGCCTAAAAATTTTGTTTTGTCAAACTAATAACCTACCAACCAAGTTTTTATTGGAATTCTAAATAGAAAATAAAGGATGCAATGTTAATTTACCTCCGAAATCGAGGACGAGACAGCAAGTCGCCAGCGCAACAGCTTCAGTTTACTTTTCAACCTTATTATTACACTAATATAAAGCTGTTTTCTCTGGACTTCATGCCCTTTGAAATTAACGCTGAGGGACATTTCACATTGACAGGAAGGCTGTGATTTAGTGGTAATTTTGCCATGTACCTATATTTTGTAATAACCCTAGTTTACTCACAATGTGTTATGTGTAGGTGTTAAACACATTGATTAAAATTTCGGTCATAAAAAAATTAAAATCCATTTTAAAAAAAATATTGTATTGCAGAAATGCAATGGTACAATAATTTTCATATTATAGCTACAGATTCACTTGAAAATAACAAAAATATAGGATGTGATATATTATTTTCACACTATTTTTTTATTTTTCTTTTAATGTAGAGTCAGCGTTAGTTCGGAGTTATTTATGATAGGTACATATTATAAAGATTATATTATGAGATACTTATTTACTATTAGCCAATACGTGAATGACGAAATCATAAACCAGCCTCCCATTTACAACCAACAAACAGTCGTTCACAGTCAATGTGAAACTTACACAAATCGATGTTTAAGCTCACAAAAGCCGAGTAGCCGGGAATTATAATCGAAACAGCCACCGGTGTGATAGTTAATTAAAGATATGAATAAGGCATTACGAGTCAGGTGCAATCTAAGACTTGTATGGCTCTGGTACCCCCTCCCGAGCTGCATTATGCTTTTGTAAGGACATTCAGACCATGCCATTCGTATGAACTATTCATAGAAGACGAAGTTACGTTACGTAATTAAACATTAATAGTGATGCTATAAAAGTGTGTTTAATATGCAGTTACTTATGGTTGGTTAGCGATACAATAGGAAATAGACTTGAAAAATGTTTATTAACGAAACTGTCTATGGTAGAGACATTTCTTTCGTTTATAATCATTTTCTAAATTTTCAGAAAATCTTATTAAAATACTAATTCTTATATAACGGCTTCTTTTATTATCAAATAAGTTCATAAACTAGCGATTTTAATATTGATAACTCATAAATTCAAGAAGTCATTAAAAATCAATTACACATATAGAGTGTTTTCAAGTGCTTAAAGTTCATTAAAATATATTAATATTTTGTTATTATGCCCAATAAGTAGAAGTCTTAGTTTGATTTGCTCATGATGACTTTTATTTTGTATGTCTTGGAAGCCCGACCGTGATGAAATTGGCTCTACTTCAATAAAATAAATTTTTAAATATAGACCGTAAATTTGTACGTATGCTACAATTATTTTATTATCGTATTATATAGTAAGCTCTTATTGGCCTCATAACTTGACGTGATTTATATTGTCTACAGACGTTTTTAAAGCAAATAGTTACTTTTGATATGCAAATGGGTTATATTTGAAGCAATAAAAACGTTATCGGTGGAGTTATCGCCGCGCAACGGAGCGCATTTTGCACGCTTCTAATGAACGCCTTATGAAACAGGCAATTTATCACATGCGGCCTTATCACAAAACTGATAAATTTTATATGAGAAAAAATACTATAACATAAACAATAGTCATTATATCGTAAAGTGCGTTTAAACCCTCGCGATTAGAAATATTAGTCGCTTGACGTGAGTAAATACATAGGATGACTTTTACACGTGTTCCAAATTCTTAAACATAAAAAACAATTACGTATTCAGTTTCACTTAAGTAGCAGTCTAGTTGAACAAAAATCTCATTACCATTTCTTAAAAGTTTTTCAAACGCACCGTCGCTGCCGGCGCCTTCTATCTCCAGAATGACCATGAATAAATCAATGAAAACAAATAGTATTTGGCTACTAGTATACCCGAAAGCTTCTTAAATTATGTGTCGTCTCGTATTGTTTCAGCTCCCGTTTTGTTCGTACGTCTTTGAATATGTTAATTTATTCTCAGTGAAATAATGAGTAGAGCATATTTTCGTTCGAAGATTGAGTGCGCTGTCCATATAGATAGGTTTGAGGCGTAATTTGGTAGACACCGAAACTAATTTATTTAACAAAAGGACCCACCGACCGATACAACACTTTTTATACCTATACAAGCATATCTCGCCCGTAGCTACATGTTTGTAATTACAGATATATTTAATTCGCTCTTCAATTCCATGCAAGTGTAGCTGGCAGTCGGCTACAATGAATCAAATTGATTAATTGTATTCTGACGTTTATTACGTTGAACTAAGGTCCAATTTAATATGATTTTGTCAACTTGTGGACATCATTCAGAAAGTAAACTTGGTTTCTTCGGGAGGTAGTTGCTATTTTTATCTTATTTTAAATATGTCCAATAAATATAACATAAATACCAACTTATACATTGCAATGCAAATGTAATTTTTAAGAAATGTATTTAAAAATAGTTTTTTAACAAAATCATCAAAAAAAGTAGAAAAGTAATAAAGTAGAATAAGAATCGAAAGAACATGAAATTCGTACGTGTTTCTGTATCTGGTTTTAATCTACGTACTTAAATATGCATGTTTTCCTACCAGCTTCCCTGGTAGAGATTTCTGTTAAGCAATAAGGCCGCCTCTTGTTCAAATGATGCCTTTTTATTGTTTTTTTTTTCTTTTTTTTCCATTCATGTTTGTACAATAAAGTGTTAGTAAATAAATAAATATTGAACTTGTGAATATTTTCAAAAATTAGTTTTGTGAAAGAAAGTATAAAGTGGAAGCTAGTTTTTAAAGCTAAAAACTAAAAAATAATCCTTTACAAAGCTCTGCTAAGATATTTCCGTGAGAATACGAACTTAAAAATGTAATTCAAAAATTCGTAAAAACTAAGGAAATGAGATTGGAATGATCAAAGGGTCGACAAAGAGCATGTACCGCTCCACTGCTTTCTGTTTCCGGTGAAAACTAAATGAACTTCACACAGATAGTGTGGCCGCTTATTGGATAATCTAAAGCTTTTCTGTTCTTAAATAATGATAGAATAATTTGCTTATTTTTTAAGAAAAGTATGCATTTTGTAAGTAGGTGCTGGCTGTAGAGATATATAATAATATGTAGACTTATTAATATCAGCCAGATTTTTTTTTAAGATTACGAGTATTTTTCTTTACTAAGGATTAGTATTTCTCTAGGTAGATAATAATGAAATATATTCTGAAACGATACAGTAGGTAAGAAAGAATTTTCACATTGTTTAGAAAATGAACGAAAAAAATATAATTTATTATTATTTTATTAATATCATATTGCCTAAGCTCAATTTGTTTTATGTTTTATTGCCATCTACCAAATAATTAATTAATACAGCAAATATAATTTAAAATAACGACTGCAATAATTATTTACAAAGGAGTCGTGATCTCTGAAATTAAAAATAAGCAAATATTTACAATATTGAAAATTGAGTTAGCTTCAGTCAACATTATGAAACTTGTTTGTAACTTAGAAACACTTACTATTAATAATAAAATGCGAAATTATGTTTATTTGCCTGTTTTTCTTTCTTTACGGTTCAACATAGCAATTGATATGATTTTGTGGTTGAAGATCTAGTACTAGGTTATGTAAACTTAAGGTTCCTAGTTTATTTTTAGCTGTATGTGCGTTTTCACCCACATGGAAATTGAACGGCGATATTTTTCCTAATCGCGGAAGGAATAATAAATAAACTTAAAGCTATCTTAAAATGAGATTTGCATCAATATTGAATCAGCGATTAGCAGGAAGGAATACAGACAACGAAAAAAGATTTTTAGTATAAATTATATTTTTAGGTACATATATAATTTTTATATTTATTTTGTAAGCACTAGAGAAAGAAAAATGTGATGTAAGTATATTTAGTTCCTCAGAAAAAGTGAAATATAAAATAGGATTGCTGTCATTGTGGTATTTTTATGTTCATAAGGGGATTCTCCGAACACTGTTATTTTTAAATTTAATATGAAGAAAATGTAGAAGTATATTTTTCTTGGAAAAGAAAATAATGATTATTGGTAATTTGATTATGTTACATTTTGATCGAGGCAATGCAGCGTATTTTCTTTACTTGCTCAGATTACATACATTTTAATACACCTACATCTGTGGAATCGATTGACCCTATGCGCATAATACAAGAAGCTCTACAGTCTACACAATAAAAAATGTTTAAGATAAATTATAGGTGTAACTTAACATAATGATACGTCATTTTAAAGGAAGCCACTACAAATTGTCAAAATAGTTTCCCTAAAAAAATATTCATTTTTGACCGCCAGCCACATCCTAAATGATAAAAAATTCGGCGCTAAAAAGAATAACACCGACAGTCTATTACACGTACAGCATGTCATCGAGGGTTCATTAAAATACGATGACTTAACACAAACATTATAGTGGACTTCATTGATAGCCACTGACGTAGGTTCAACTGCATAAAAACATCATCTATTTGAATCATACGAATTCAACCTTTATCACAATGCAGTAGAGTCGAAGATTTTTTCCTATCAACGCCTCATTTTCGAATGAAAGATGTCTTACAATAGCGTTTCATTCTGTGGAATCCATTGATAAGTTTGATGCTACCAGTGTTACAAGAGGCTGTAGGTGTAGTCTCGACACATCAGTCGACATCGATCTCGACCGAAATCGGTCGGTAACTAACGATTTTCAGTAACTATAGTATGGACCTAAAAAATTTAGTGTTGTTTTTCCAAGAAACTTACCTTGATATTATGGAATATATAGTAAATTAAAATTAGTTACATAAATTTTCACATTATTACAAATACAATTGCATATGAAAAAAGCACATGTTATGCACAAAAAACATGGCAGTTAATTTAATTTTAATCAAATTCGATATTTTTTTATATCAATCGTTTAATTAATGTTCTATTTATTACATATTCATGGAATCCAAAATTCCATGTTTGGCAATCTCCTTATTTACTTTTTTGACATTTGACATCAATCAATCAAAATAATATTTCTATCAAAATAAATATAAATTTTGTGTTTTCAAGAGGATAATTTTTAATTATGTTCTTAAAAATCCTATAAATCTATGGGATAACAAATATCCTAAGAAAATATCAATCTGCGTTATGTTTTTATATAGTTAAAGCTATTAGTTTTAGTTTAGTAATATTTTGTTATTTGTGAAGTGCAATAAAATTCTAATCAAAAGACTCTAAAAGCTCTACAAGATAATTCTGCTCAATTCGAAGCCTTTCGAGAAATCTTTAAGACATTATAGAAACGGACGGAACTAAAACTAAGGACGGAACGGATAATTTGTATCACTTGTATTTTTAGCTTGTATTATTACATATATTATATTATGTGCATCATTGTATATTTTATTACAGTTAATAAGCAAAGGATGAATATATGCAATTGATTTAGCGGTTCACGGGTAATTATTTATGTGTTAAATATAAATATTTATCTATAAATTTTATAATTTACAGATGAACAAGTTACTAGAATTATGTTGATGAGAGATGATGGTTTTGAGCCAAATTTTCAACTACGCTATTATAAACTGTTAAATTAAATTTTTCTAATAAATTTTTTTCTTAATTCGATCGTTTTTTATTTGTATTCATCTGTATAATTTTATTATCCTAGAAGTTCAGAAAGAAATTAATCGAATATGATTGCAATAATTTAGGCTGAATAAATGCAGACAGCAGTACACTACATATTTTAATATTTATTTAATATAATATAAGAGGCTTCTTAACATTTTCAATAAAATTTTGAAACCATCTTAAAAATAAAACATTATTTGTTTATTTTATTTTAATTGCAATAACATTAAATAAGAGAAAACAATATTGCGTTAAATCATGTAGCATCGGAAGTGTGAAATATCTTTTTTATTATAAAATTATAATAATCTATAATTTTTCCGACATTATCAACCGTATCTACAAACCCACACAAACCGTAAGGCCCTTCTCCCATTACGATACTTCAAGAATACGATACTCGAGTAGAATACTAGTTAGATATTTGCTCGCTACTCGATGCTCGCATATTATGCGACTGAAAAATGACTAAATTCATCATTATTGTGCCTCGTTTTTGTAGACGGACGCTATGTCGAGCGATTCCAGTGACGACGTAAAAGTAGGAAGTAGGTACTGGATTCATCCATATATTGAAAGAAACATAAATTGTAGAGTATTTATAGCCGCACGAGAACTACAAAATGATGATAAGAATTTTTTATCTTTCTACCGAAGAGATACGCGCGAAACGCGACGCAAAAGCGACCAATTCAACTAGTCGCGGACGTGTAGGATACCGGTAGCGTAATGGGAGAAGGGCCTTCGAGATCTTGTCGAGATCAAACGTCGGTATCATAACGATTGACAATGTCAAAGAATAATTTGTTTTGACAATATTCGAATGTGTTGCAAAGAAATGATTTTCCAAATCCATGAAATCTATATTTTATTTATTTTTCATATATCTATGGAATTGAAATAATGATGTTTTTAATTAAGATGAAAATGCATTACTACAAGGCTATTATTATATAAATATTTTGACGCATTACGGAAAGTTTTGTGAAGAATAAAAATTATAAACAAATATGTATCCATTGTATACTTCCATCAAATTAGGGAGAGGTATTAAGCGACATCATTTTCATTGCTGAAGACGGGACTATAAATTAGTTGTCGATAATTACCGACTAATGTGTCGAGACTCTGCCTACAGGGTCTCACGAGCGTTGAAAGTCAATTACTTCCGAATATGAAATGGAATTCCGAAGGAAACCGAAAGTTTTCGATCATGACATAATATTTGTCATTTGTCAAGAGGCATCAACACAGAAGATTTCTTGTCCACATTGAGATCTATAGATATAAATCTTAAAGAAATCATGCGTTGTTATTTTTACTGCTGTAAAATCATAAAGAAGGATTCTTATTAAAAAATGGTATAAAGCCTAATCAAAAAGTTTCCCATTTGTTATAAAAAATTGTCCAGAAATATATAATGTCGTCATTTATATTGTTAATTATAGAACAATGCATAATACTTAAACGCGTTCAGTTTGTCATGTACCTACGTATTTTATATAGGTTTAAAGACTTTATTACTCATAAGAACAGTTTGTTCACTTAAAATGAGTTACATGCTATCTTAAATTAAATTAACTTATTTCTCTAGTTTTAGTTATCATGTAATATTTATACAAAATAAGCATAAATTCTACTGTACTATTCTAAATTACAGTAAATGTGATACAGTATACGTCAGCAATTCATAAATGAGCAACGCAATACAATTATTTTCAAAGATTTTTCTCAGTGTATATTTAAATATAATTTCATTTTAAATTCTCTGTATAGCAACATGAGTAAAATATGAATCATCTGTGTAATCAAAACCCATCTCGCGTAACTAAATTCAAAAAAGAACTTTTTATAATCGTTCAAGCGTTAAATCTAGAAAATTAAACATAGACACTGTTTGCTAGACGGCGTGTAAGGAGTAATTTTAGTGCCAAAAAAGAAAGCTAGACAACTATTTGGCTTCCAAAACCGTGAGAAACATTTTTCATCACGAACGAAAGTCAGTAGGTAAAAAACAGTAAACCGAAGTAGTACTGTTATAAATTATTGTGCCGTGGAAATTACCAATTTAATGCAAAATTGAATGGCTCGAAAACACTCTGTGGGGCCAATTTTGTTTGGAATAAATTAATTAAGGTGATTTGAGTCGATTTTCCATCGTAACTCGCAGTAGACAGCGTTAAAATTGCGATTCTCTTCCGCGACTTCTCTATTGTTTGGAACTAGGCAGTCCGAGTTAGCAGGTGTAACTGTATACAGTGAATCAATGATTCCTATAACAAATACATTGATTGAAATGAAAAGACTAATTTTTTTATTTATGTCAGAAACCCCACACCCCACACACAATAAATAATAGCTTTCTAGGGAATATTATAAAGCTGAAGAGTTTGTTTGTTTGTTTGTTTGAACGCGCTAATCTCAGGAACTACTGGTCCGATTTGAAAAATTCTTACAGTGTTACATAGACCATCTATCGAGGAAGGCTATAGGCTATGTATCATCACGCTAAGACTAACAGGAGCTGAGCAATGCGGTGTTAGGATATGATTAGATCGTTGCATAGTAACATTAAGAATTTCCAATTCCTCTATATCATCGTCGTTTTCAATTAACTTGAATTAACTTTTAATGTATTAACGTTCTGCTTTTGTTGCAAACATTAACACTTAAGTAAATACTTGATAAGGAAGATAAATGCTCCAAGAGACAAAGAACAGACTTGGATCTAGATAACTATTGTGGAAGTTAATCAAAGAAATTGAAAAATCAGACTCAATATCTTTAATACTGAGGGTCACGATCTTATATTCAATTTCTGCCTTCTAAACAGCAAAACAGAAAGCTTATTGCGATATATTGGGATTTTCTTCTGTAATATCATTTTTAAAAGTTTAAAATAACGACCCGGTACTTAGGCATTTGAGAGACCGTATTAAGGTTTTATGGAGAAAATTTGTCACAATTATTTAAGTTTGGTTACCTGACTTCTAAGGCAATGTGAGAATTAACTTATTTTTTTGAACAAACTAAGACTGGTTAGAGAGTGAACTGTATTAAGGCTTATTTTTCTATACAGAGTTGCAAGATGTAATAAATCTGTGTAAAAAAAATCAAATGTATATGAATGTTTTAAACGTAGTTATTTCTAGTATCTTTAACTATTTAGTACAAAGTGAAAGAGATGCTAAAGCAATTTTAGCATAACGTTTACAACTGGAGCATCATTTTAATTAGATACTTAATTAACTTTGATTTAGTTTATCGATAGCTGGAAGCTTTGTTACGTCCTGTTTAAATTAATTAATAATTTGTTGGTTTAAAATTACTTACAAAATAGTTAATGGTGTCATGTAACCAAACTTTTTTTTAATAACACTGGTATAACGATTAAAATATAAACCATGAATAGAAAACTAAATACAGATTAAAAGTTTGTTATTTGAATATTTAGGAATTATTTATTATTTAGTAATTCAACGACCACAAAGAAAATATATAAAATAGTAAACTAGATAGGATGATCAAATGCAAAAAATAATTTACAAGCTGAACAAGAGTAAGTAGGGAAACCTCTAATTTTTCTGGTAATATCGACTCTCATTAATTGTATCTATCTATAATCAGATCCTAGACTATTAAATTTTTTTATTTGCTTAATACTGGTTCCCAGGATCAGGTAATTTCTGAAATTTATTTTAATATAGATCGAGATTTTCTTAATAAGCCTTAGGTAATAAAACATTGTCATATTGAAGGGTTAAGAGCACAATTATTTATTATAGGTATGTTTATTTTATGTAGATATATTGCAATAAAACATTATTGAAAATCAAATTTCAATAATGTATCTTCCTTATGTAAAAAATAGGTACCTCGTCTCATATTTAATTATATTAAATTAGTTTACCTTTTTGCTGCAATTTATTAATCTATATCCAAATTTAATTCATTGCAATAACAAATAGTTAAAAAATGTATCTAAGGTTAATGAATATAGACCCGATAATATAAAAATAGATATTATGTACCTAAAAATAATACTATCAAATAATTAAAAAAAAAATTACCTCCGCGCTAGAAAGGGTTGAAAACTGAGACTCTACATCACGTTTTCATCTGTTAGACAGAGACGGATATATATCTAAGAGTGCTCTCGCTATGGGCAGAACTAATCCCCCTCCATTGCGCTTGCGACTGTTTTCGTATGACATTCGGGTGACTAAAAGTTTTATTTATTGGAAGATAAATAATAAATATATTGATGAGGTACTTAAATAATTTTCTTTTGATAATAATTAACTAGTTAGACTTCGTATACATGTAGGTTACGTTAAGTCCAATTATATGACTTATGTATTATGAAATTATTTTCTCATTTTAACTACCATCTGCCTACGAGGTAAATATTTTATTAATTACAAAAAAATAATAATTTTCAAAATTGTACAATCTATAGGTAGGTACTTGCTTATAAAAATAACAGAATGAATCATCAAAAAATATTTTATACAGAAAGAAACTAGAATAAAGATTGATTGGCCTCTTCAAACTATAATTTTTATAAATATTTTCAAAAGGCATATCTTTTACGAATTTGAAATTAAGAATAAACTTCGAACTTTTTGAGTATACATTTGCTTCCAAACCAAGCCATCCCTACAACAATAGCAGTTAAAATGCCGCTCATTAGAATATATATAATAGAATGAATAATTCTAATTCAACTACAAATATGGATTTACTATTCTCCTCACACTGGTACAAGTGGGAGTGTTCCATGCACTCACTCACACAGGCGCAGCGAGCCCACAAGCTCCGAAGCCTTAAGCACGCACACCACCGCACTACCCTGTTCTTACGAACACAGCGGTACTCTCAGTTCTACACAACCTCCTCTACTGCACTCACGCGCAGAAAAAAAGATAACGCGATCTATTGATCTTTATTCTAATAAAAAAGCCGCCTTCTCATATTTTCCGAAGCTATAGTCGGACATAACTAATCTCTACAAACGAACGTCGACCGAACTTGAAGCGATCACAATATTTATGACAGCATAATTAATTAAACATGTCATTTTAATTATGTAAATAGGATGGGTGATAATCAATTTATTAAATTATGTGCTTCGCGTTTAATGTATTGTAAACAGATGTTTATCATTGAAGATGACGTTTTTATAGTGCTTAAGTGTTAAATGAATAGAGGCTTTAATGGTTCGATGAAACTTTTGTGTTTGAATACTCTATGTAAGTTTGTGAAGTTTTGTTTTCATCATTGATGTAACATCGAGTTATTATCCATATACCATTATGGAACGTCACCAAAATGGTATGGATGTGTGGGTAGGTAAGGGTATATTTTATTTGTTTCTATACATATTTATATTTTAAGTTAGTGTTTAAGTTACCTATAACAACTCTAATAAGAATTTATCTCATTCGAAGAGAATATTAAGTACAGCTTTTTTACTCTATACAAAAAAAAATATACCTACATATTTAAATCAATGAATATTTATAAGCTTTAAAAGCTTGTTGTATAAGTAACTTAAAAGCTTATAAAAAAACGTTAAAAAATAATAAAACAACAATTATGTGCAAAATACTTAAAACATTAAATTTAACTCATTAAACTATGTTGTGTCACAAGAAACTGGCTCTACAACTTCATAGTTCATCGTGTATCTTTGACTCTAACATATATAGCGCCTTCAAAGCGCCGTGTATGTTTGTTGATTTGAACTTTAACTGCCTTAAGTAAATAAAAGGATTGATAATTATTAATGTGACATGCGTTTATTTATTAGTTTTTCTTTCACGACGTTACGGAGCGATTTTATGATATGATTTTTATGTCTGGAGGTAGTTAAGTTAACAGGCTACAGAGTGACATATAGGCTCCTTTTTTCTGCGGCGAAATACCTCATTCCCATAGGGATTTGTTACGCAGGCGAAGCCACGGTCACGACTACCACTTAATTTTCCATTAAACTTGTTATAAAAATAAAATATAATCTTTTTCTTAGAATTTCACACATTAACAGGTAGGTATGATAATTATGAATAAGAATTAGCATTGATATTTATAATATAACAATCAATACCAAATTATTAACAGGACAAGGAAGAGTAAACCAACTAGGTGGTTTATTCATCAACGGTCGTCCTCTGCCGAACCACATCAGGCTGAAGATCGTGGAGATGGCGGCGGCGGGCGTGCGGCCCTGCGTCATCTCGCGCCAGCTGCGCGTCTCCCACGGCTGCGTCTCCAAGATACTCAATAGATACCAGGTAAGAGGAGAAAATGGTATGATTTACATCTATACTTATAATATTATAAAGTTCTGTTTGTTTGTTTGAACGCGCTAATCTCAGGAGCTACTGATCCGGTTTGAAAAATTATTTCGGTGTTAGATAGCCCATTTATCGTGGAAGGCTATAGGCTATATATCATCACGCTAAGACCAACAAGAGGGGAGCTACGCGGGTGAAATCGCGGAGCGCAGCTAGTGTGTTATTAAACGTTTAATAGTCGAGCATTTTTCGGCATAAATTGGGACAGCGCACCCTAGATTGGGACAGCCCGCAGTCTCAAAGAGATCAGAACAGCTGAAGATCGACGTAAATCAGTATATAATACTAAATAGTGTTTCCATTCCCAGTCTATTCCTACATTCCTGTCTTCAATCCTCACTTTATCACGCATCGTATTTGACCCTACTTCTGTAATGGTAGTGGTTGCTAACCAGCAGGTGATCTACCAAATCTCTTGCCATAAAAAGTTACTATATTAAACAAGTAATTTCATACACAAAAATGTAGATTATCATAAGATCGTAAGATAAATAGATAGAGCCAGCTGCCAAGAGACTAAGGAAACACATATATTGGTGTGTTGAATTCGACGTTAAATTTAAGTTTTAACATACCTATATGGATGTAGCTATATCAAATCACACCAATGAGAAATTGCTCTTTTAGAAAATATTTCATGAAGTTTAAAACTACTACTTTATTAAGAAAAGCTTGTAGTTCAGTCAGCGATTCAGTTTTCTCTGATGCGATTTCTTAATCTAACATTTAATCTAATCCTAGAATTAACGTTGACTTTTGATTAAGTAGGTAATAATATTTCAAAGTACTTTTAAAACAAGCCTCGTAAAATTAAAAAATATTTAAACAAAGAACGGAGCACTAATTATATTTGCATAATTACCTATAATTTGTGGATACATTACGGTCTTTGTTAAATTAATTTTAACTCAAAATGTTCCCTGTTACTTTGTAATTTGTAAAGTATTTTGTTAATATAAGAGCGTAAAACGCAAAGCTGTTAAAATAAATAGTTTGTTTAGGGCGACGTAAGTAGGGAAGACTTAGAAACATCTTCATGTATAAACAAAAACATTCATTATTCTTGAGAATAATACGTATTAGTAGTGTAATAACAAAGTCAGGGTTGATAAACCCTGACTTTGTTTGGGGGAAAATTTAAAGAAAATATAGCCAGTGGTCCTTCGTTCCCAATACGTCATAGGCTCATTAAATATTATGTTAATTTATAAATCAATAATTGATATATCAATGTGGAGTAGGTACTAGCTTTAACAAATTATTATTAGTTTAAAAACTGAAACACGCGTTACACTAGGAAAACTAAAAGATAATGCTACCTCTACTACGTAGAATTGATGACAAAGCTGAAATTGACAAGGATGTGGGTGGTATTAAGCTTTAGTTTAATTACCTACCTAGTTAGTAACACAATAATAACTTACACCACATTACACATACAGTCACATTTTTAAAACGAATCAATAAATATTTTTTTTTATATGTAGAGACTTTTATCCTAAAATTAATATGGAATTTTTGTACATATGTACTTTTATAGTCAGAGTTCATACTGAAATTATTCAAGTTATTAATTAACAAAAATAACTATTTAATCTATGAAACGAAAAATAGACAGTTACAAAGCAAGTAGATATTAAATTAAGATTCATCAAAGTAAAATATAATTGTAAGATAATATTTTGTATTTCAATGAACATTTACTGATTTCAATTTTTAAAATTAAAAACTATCGCTATACTATATTAGTTATTTAATACATTATACCTAATTTATAGATAATCTAATTACCTAATTTATATTATATTACCTATATTACCTAATTTATAGATAATCTTCATTTCAGTTGTTCCAAATTAAACGGTAACATATTATGTTATATTTTATTCCTCTAATACCTCTAATACATATTTAAAATATTTAGAAGATGTGAATATATTACACCTATTATTTTATATAGGTTTTATGTTTCACATTTTCCCTTATCATGCCTGTATGTCGGCAGTGTCGCAATATACTTTGAATATTTTATGCATATAAAGAGGGTAAAGATGAATTAAGTATCCAAGTTCAAGGATATTTTGATCTATAAAATTATCAGTATTAAAGATTAATTCCTATTTTGGTGGCCATGTAGAGTTGCAAAATAATTGAAAAGATAATTATAGATATAGATAATAGAAAGATATTCGATATTGTCGTAAAAATAAGTTAACACAAGTAATTAGGTAAATGTAAAAATATATTATTAAACAGGAAAATTCATTAAGGCCCGATTTTTCAATGCTTGGATAAAACTTATCCGTCCAGTAAAGTATTACACGATAATATTAAAATGTCACGTAAAATACGGGCAATTAGAATACGTCTTTAAAATGGTAGTTTTATACATTATTCGACGAATAAGTTTTATCCGAGCATTGAAAAATCGGCCCTTAATGTACAAATTGCCTATACCAAACAAACTATAATAATATTGTTTCCAAATTTTATTGCTTGATCAAAATAACTTTCAAAAGAGAACTTATCGATTTCTTATGAGTAAAGCATTTATTTGTATCTAATTCCGATACAATTGTGCAAAAATACTCGATAATATAATATTTTAGATGTTAATTATTAAATATACCTACCGCCTTTTAGTCTAATCAAGAAAGAAAAAAAGAGCTAGGCGTCACACAGAGCACATTTATTTATTTATCTACTCCATATAATATTCTACACAAAATATTCCAAAGTGACGAAACTCCTATTCTGACTTAAATATTCGCGGCATCCTATTCTTTTTCCGATTAATCTAAATCTCAAAAGCTAATAAATGTTGGCATCTGACAAATATGTTTGCGAATAAACATCGTTTGCTTCACAAAAGACGCTTTTGCGACTTTGCATTCCTTTGCCATAAAGAGATAAAAGCTTTGAATTTAATTTCATGTTAATTAGATAATATGAGACATTTTACTAAAGATTTCAGCAGGGAATACGTCAAGAGAGTAACTGTTCTATGCAAAAGGAAACTAAATGCTAAAAATCTTATTAAATCTATTAACACATATGCAGTCCCAGTTTTGACTTATTCATTTGGACTTATTAAATGGTCTAAAACCGATATTCGACGTCTTGAAATAAAAACCAGAGCTATCCTATCAAAGCATAATTACCATCACCCAAAGTCTGCCATAGAAAGATTAACGGTTAATAGAGAAAAAGGAGGGCGTGGGTTGATTGATTTGAATAGACTATGGCAAATACAAATAGAAAACATTCGAGATTTCTTTTATAAAAAAGCTGAAACAAGCAAACTACATGCAGCTACAATTGCAGAAGACAACAACTATACTCCGCTTAACCTTAAACATAAAGAAATTAATTTTAAAACAAGACAAGAACAAGAAAAACTAAAAATAGATACATGGAGACAAAAAGAATTACATGGAAGACACTTAAAAGAACTAGAAAAATCCTACATAGATCTACAAGCATCGAACGAATGGTTGAAAAAAGGCTACTTGTTCCCTGAAACCGAAGGCTTTGCAATAGCAATACAAGATCAAGTCATAAATACCAGAAATTATAAAAAATACATACTCAAAGAAAATATACCAATAGATAGATGCCGGAAATGTCAAAGACAGCCCGAAACCATACAGCATATTACTGGAGCATGTTCTAGTTTAGCGCAGAATGACTACACACATCGACACAACCAGGTAGTGCACTATCTTCATCAAAAGTTAGCTGTTAAGTATAATTTTAATAAAGGAAAGCTTTTACCATACTACAACTACAAACCAAAACCCGTATTGGATAGTCCGACATCTAAAATCTATTTCGACCGCGCTATTCTTACTGACAAAACCATTCATTTTAATAGACCAGATATTACCCTCCTAAATAAAATCACAAAAACTGCTTATCTCATTGACGTCACCATACCCAACACACACAACATACAAAAATCAATAAGTGAAAAACTTCATAAATACACTGAGCTTAAAGAAGAAATTCTCCGAATATGGAATCTCAGGACTGTTTACATTATTCCAATAGTTTTGTCATGTACTGGAGTTATCCCAAAAAATCTACACCATAGCCTGAAACTTCTAGACTTACCTAAAAATACATTCATTACGATGCAAAAGGCAGTTATATTAAATACCTGCCGAATTGTGCGCAAATTTCTTAGCGACAGCGAAATTACTGGTACCGACAATTATATCTAATTTAATAAGTGTCTAGGAACTCTTGGCTGTATAGCCCGCGCTCTTAGCAAAAACCCCAGAAAATGGGAGAAATAAAACAGAAGAGAAAGAAATAATAATAATAATATAATAATAATATTATAAATTCGAAAGTAACTCTGTCTGTCTGTCTGTCTGTTACGCTTTCCCGCTTAAACCTCTCAACCGATCATCTAGTAAAACAAAACATCTTTCCATGCAGGAAATTATTGTGTTGTCAGATAATATAGGTCAGGGTTTTGGCGCTTTGCTTAACAACTTAGGGCATAAAGTAACTAATTTTTGCACTCCTAATAGTTCATTTACATATATCATGAATTCATTAGATAATTTGAGTTTAAATGAAAATAATATTGTTATTATATTATACGGAGATAGTTTTAATTTAAAAAAACATGACATTGATATAGGATTTCAAAAAATGTTAAAAATTAGTGGCGAGACAAAATGTAAATTTATGTTGTGTACACTACCATATTTGCCTGGTTTGACACAAAATCAATATAGGTTTATCTATAATATTAACTTGAAATTGTATAACTTAACAAATCATCATAGTGATGTATTTATATATTTTGACATAAATTCCTGTATAAAATCTTTTTGTTTGACAAGGAATACAGTGTATCTGCCATTTAGATGTAAGAGAGAACTTGCTATGTTAATAGCATATAAAATTATTAACCAGTCTGGTACATGTTCTGTATCAGACCATCGATCTACTATAATTTTATGTAGTAGTAATTATATACACCAACCTAGGTTAAGTGTTGACAAATTTAGCCCTAAGCTAGATTTAAACTAGTATATAAGACAACAGCTAAGCAGCCTTTTTCCATTGTACATCAAAATATTCAAGGCTTGGCTAGCAAATTATTAGAAATAGAATTATTCTTAAATCATTATAGTATTAAAGTTTTTTGTGTAACGGAACATTGGCTTAAACAATGTCAGTTGTTAATAAATATTGATAATTATGAGTTAAAAAGTATATACTTTAGGAAACATGCTATTCATGGAGGTTCTCTTATTTTAGTACACAAAAGTGTAAAAAGCAAAGAACGAACTGACATTGTTAGTCTTTCTGTAGAACGCACCATTGAACTGTCCTGTGTTGAACTTGAGCGTTACATTATTGTTTGCGTTTATAGACCTCCTTCCAGTGACTATAATATGTTTGAGACAGTCATGGAAGAAATATTAAAGCGTTTGAGCAGAAGTGAAAAGAAGGTTATAGTATGTGGAGATTTTAATATTGATTTACTTTCACACACACAAACGGCAACACGAATAGTTAATTTATTTCAATCATTTAATTTACACAAACTTTTTGATGAACCCACACGAATTACACCTAGTTCTGCAACTTGTATTGATAATGTTTACTGTGATTGCAACTGTTTAGAAAAAAGTATTCTCAATACACTGACTTCGGATCACTGTGGCCAGAAAGTAGCTTTTGAATGGGATTACATACCTACATTTAAAAGAATTAATGTTAGGCCTATAACTAAAAAAGGCATTCATAAATTTAGAGATAATATTAATAATAAATTGCCTGGCCTGAATGATCAAACCTTCCATAATAATCCTTGTGAAATGTTTACAAATCTTTTTAATTTAATTCATAATGAGTTTGAAAAAATCTTTAAAGTTAAATCATTAAGTATTACCAAGGATTTACCATTTAGCCAATGGGCAACACCTGGTATACACAGATGCAGGAACGTTTTATATGAGTTATATGGCATGAAGCAATATAACAAAGACTTGTCATTTCTTAGTTATGTTAGAAATTATTCAAAAACTTTTAAAAAAGTTTGTTTCACTGCCAAGTGCTTGTATGTCAGAGATAAAATACGCAACTCTGATATCAAAGTTAAAACGGTTTGGGCAATTATTAATGGTGAAATGGGTAAAAGCCAATCAAATAGTACCATAAAACTTGTAAATGCTGGTAGGGTCATTGACAAAAGTGCTGATGTTGCGCTTGCTTTTGAAGATTTTTTTAGTAGTGTCCCTGCTAGTATTACCGAAAAATTAAATTCGTCATCAGCGCTTGCTGAGTCCTACTTGAGGGACCATGTTGCTGAGTGTAATGTATTATTTGAATTGCGACATGTGACTGCAAAGGAAATTGTAAAAACTTTTAAAACATTAAACTTAAAAAAAAACATGTGATCTCTGGGGAATGTCTGTAAATTTAGTAAATAATATTATAGAAAACATTGCCAACCATTTAGCGTTTATATTTAATCAATGTTGTGACTGTGGTATATTCCCTGATTTATTAAAGTTTAGTAAAGTTATTCCTTTATTTAAAAGTGGTGACCAAGAAGACTGTAATAACTATAGGCCAATTTCTATTTTACCAACTTTGAGCAAAGTCTTCGAGAAATTAATTTTAAACCAATTATGTAGTCATTTTGTATCAAATGGTTTACTGCACGCCAAACAGTTTGGTTTCACAAAGGGGCGCTCTACCACTGATGCGGGAATAGCTCTTTTGTCACATATATATAAAGCATGGGAAAATTCAAAGAATGCTTTAGGGATATTCTGCGACCTTTCTAAGGCTTTTGACTGTGTAGAACATTGCACTCTATTACGGAAACTAAATTTTTATGGTATTAAAGGTTTAGCTCAGGACCTCATAGCTTCATATCTTCAGAACAGGGTACAAACCGTTGTTGTTAATGGAGAGAAATCTCGCGGTGCGTCGATTAACATAGGTGTTCCGCAGGGATCTATCTTAGGACCGTTTTTGTTCTTAGTGTATATTAATGACCTACCTTATTATTTGCAGGATATGTGTGAAATAGTACTGTTTGCAGATGATACCTCATTAATATTTAATATGGATAGACATGACACAAATGTTGACGAAGTAAACTCTGCTCTTTTACGCATATCCAATTGGTTCAATGCTAATAATTTATTATTAAATGCAAAAAAAAACAAATTGTGTAGAATTTATCCTTCCAAATGTAAAAAAGGTGAAAAGGGATATTATTTTAAACGGGGAGGTATTATACCCTGTGGATTCTACTGTTTTTCTTGGTTTGACACTAGATGAGAAGCTACAATGGGGGGCCCATGTTGCCACCACCGCTGCTAAGCTTAGTTCAGCTGCATATGCAGTTCGAAGAATAAGGCATCTCACCGATGAAGACACGGCTAGATTGGTTTATTTTAGCTACTTTCATAGCATTATGTCCTATGGAATTCTGCTATGGGGCAGGGCTGCAGATATAGAAACTATATTTATATTACAGAAAAGAGCCATACGCTCTATATATAATTTACGTGCTAGGGACTCACTAAGAGATCTCTTTAAGAATACTGGTATCCTCACTGTACCATCACAGTATATATTTAATAACATTTTATATCTACACAAAAACGCAGACTTACACACAAGAGTAGGAGATAGACACTGTTATGGCACAAGGAACAGAAATAAAATTGAAATGCCATTTTATCGGTTAGCGAAAGTTAAAAACTCATTTATGGGCCAAGGTATACTTTTTTACAACAGAATTCCTCATAGTATCAAAGAGTTTAGTAGTGCTAAATTTAAAAATTATGTAAAAAACGTATTAGTTCAGAGAGCCTATTACAGCATTAAGGAATATATGGAAGATAAAAACCCATGGAGGGTTGTCGCGTAAAAACCACAGGACAGTTCTCTGGCATATTATGATAATATACAGTTACATATTTTTAAAATTAAATTGTAATACTGATATGATTTAAAAGAGCAACTATGGAGTTTCTTGCCGGTTCTTCTCCATAGATACTGCTTTCCGAATCGGTGGTAAATGTAAAAAATATGTATTGACGTTTCAAAAGTGCTTCCCGAAGAAGTCTAATTGAATAAATAAATGTTTGAGTTTGAGTTTGATTTTGATGAAATTTGGCACAGACAATCTTTAGACCCTGAGAAAGAACATAGGCTACCTTTTATTGCAAAATATGTACCACGGGCGAAGCCGGGGCGGACCGCTATAGTATTTTATAAATGAGAAATTTAAAAAAGGTCTCCCCGCGTGATCTAATTTTTTCTTTTCTTTAAAAATTTCCCAATAATATTAAAAATGCTTATTTCCCAATATGTAAATATTAAATATGCTTATTTACATAAGACATCTAAGCATGGGAAAATATTGAAATTATCACCCTCTTGATAAAGTTTTAAGGACATTGTTTGCGACACAAACTTTTTCTTGGCAAATATTACAAACAAAAATAAGTAAATCAATGAAACTCTTTCTCAACATACTTTCAAAGTAGAATCGAGCTTTCACAATTATGAGTTGGAATTTCCTTGGTTTCATTTATTTTTTCATCTACGATTTTGAAATATTATAAAAAAACATAAGTTACAGGAAGATCCGTCTTTCACGTGGATTGTTTAGTAAATGAATACAATTTTTTTATTTACATTTACCGTTTTTAATCGTGCCAAATGAGAAAATAAATTAAAATTAAATTCTTTACTTTATATTCTCTGAATCGTGATATATAAAACAATCACTTACGATTGAAAATAAATCCACCTTAACCTTTATAATTTAAAATACTTAGATCTTCCTTCATTCTATTTAAAGCCACCAAGGAACATGCAATTGCTCTAGCTATTAGCTAATGTATTAGAATATAACGTTATTAGCAAAGCTATAATATTACGTATAGTATTATATTATCTGTGATATTACTAACTAGAATTCCGCCTGCGACTTCGCTCGCATTTTCAAAGAAAACCCGATTAGTTCTTGTTTGTCCTGTGGGATTTTCGGGATAAAAGTAGCTTAATGTCTAATTCTGGGTCTTCAGCTACCTACATACCAAATTTCATTGTAATACGTAATTGCGTGAAAGAGTAACAAACCATCCTCACAAACTTTCGCATTTATAATATTATAATAATTATTAGTAGGATATCTTCTCTATCTATCTATCTGTATCCTATCTATCTTCTCTTAAATACATAATATTTTAAAATTCTCGTTTCAAAATGTTAGTTACCATACTCCTCCGAAACGACTCTACATCTATTTTTCATACCCCTAAGTGATAAGAGTAAGCAACGTTTGCTAGGACAGCTAGTATTACTAATATATCTATCTATAAATAGTAGCGAACAATTGCTATTGAATCCCTGTGCAGTGAAGCCTGAAGGTTCATTTTCACCCGGGTACTCACGGTACAATAGTATTGTTTCACTCAGGAAACATTTATCCACGCTTTGTGGATGCTTTCGTAGACTTTGGTAATATAACGATTTGTGTTCTAATACAAAACCATAAACACATTAATTTTGAATTCAATAGTTTGCCTTAGATTTTACTAACATAGTTACATCGTACTTTATGTAGGTATTTCTTATGACATGAACAAAACACGTAGAAAGTTCAGATAAATTAAAAATTATTTGGTATAAATATAAAACCCTTTAAAAACAATTTAAAATACGGAATCAGGTAAGGACAAAACATTATTGATAAGGATTCTATTTGTGTTTCGTAATTTTCTGAATTTTAGGGCTTTTTTCCTTTCCATACTTTCTCATCATCATCCCTTTTAATTAAATTTTGATTTCCTATATAAAATATAATCAAATGCTAAATAGTTTTTCTCTTTTCTCAAAACAAGAAAATTAATCGACGCCTTGTACCTTATTAGATAGAAACTCAATATTTTATTTAATGTTATAATATTTTAATCACACAAAACTTTGTTACAAGAAAACATAGATTCAAATAAGGTTTATGTACATGGTTTTTTGTATTTCAATTAGCCAGAATGCTACAAAATTTTGTATTGAAAAAAGACCTATAAATTAAATTTGATGTAAATTTAATACTTTGTATGTATTACCTATCTATTATTTTAGTAATCAGTAAATTTCAGTAATTGTATGTATTTTGCATAGGAGACAGGGTCGATTCGGCCCGGAGTGATCGGTGGGTCCAAGCCAAGGGTTGCCACTCCTGAAGTCGAGGCGAGAATAGAGGAGCTTAAGCGACAAAACCCGGGCATATTCTCGTGGGAGATAAGAGAAAAGCTATTAAAAGTAAGACTTCTTTCCTTTCTTTTCCTTTTATTTAAGTATGTGTATTGTGTATATGCATTTCATATTACGAACACACGTGTAAAAAAAGAATTATGCAGAGAGTTCTCGAAGTATTTTTTTAGTTATTTCATACTAAAAATAATTCAGTTTATCTTATTATGAAACATAACAAATAAGCTGAAGAATTCGATGGAATTTTTATGTATTATTTCGTACTAACAATTTCATTAGTTCACACTTCTATATTACTACACATTAGGTTCACAAAATCCAGTAATAAATAATTTTCAAAACTGTAAAATTTATCTGTATCCTCTTTCTATTGTATCATTAACCAGGTTTACGCAATCTACTTAATCAGCTTCATAATAATTAACAATACAACACGTTACACAAACTTTTCACATGCTCATTATTGATCTGTTTATTTAACTTTTCAGTACTGTTAGGTTTATTTAACTCGTATAAATGTGTAATAATATAAATTTCAGGAAGGCGTATCAGATCCTCCGAGCATATCTTCAATCTCTCGTCTCCTGCGCGGCGGTGCACGGGACCCAGACGGGAAAAAGGATTACAGCATCGATGGAATACTTGGCGGTAAGAAATATCTATACTTATTTTAAAATAATTATAAGAAAAAAACTTAGTTCAAATCATATATATTATAATATATAGAACAATTAAATCAGTTAACTTATTCGTAACTATTTTCCAATTGTCCAACTTGGCATTTAAATTATGTATCGAATTATTATATATTCATTCAGAAGTTAATTAATTCAGAAATAGAAAAGAGATAGAGAATTAGATATATATGAAATTTTAGATCAAATTTATGGTTTATTGATAAAAACTGCATCAATTCCAATAGATAAGTTATACACTGCAGTGTTATAGTTATACATGTAAGTTACTTAAGTAAATGTGTAACCGTGAGGATGTTTACAATAAATATTAATATTTATTGAAAAGTTTTTAGCACACACATTTTTAACGATAATGGTTTTAGACCCTGGATTTACCCAAAGTTAGAACCATTAAAAACTAGCTTACAAAAAAGCAACCCTACCGCCTTATTGTGCAACTTCCCTTATAACAACCTCAAAGCAAAAGCAACCTGTCAAAGGCTCTCACGTCGAAAAAAAACAATTTCCGCACACAACGTGAATCGTACCGTCATTGTCGCCGAGAAATATTGGCTTGTCGGCGTGTTTGGTCGACACAGGTCGACGCTGGCCGACAAAGTGCCGCGGGCTCGCCTGCAGCGCGTCTCGATAGTGCTGAAACGACAACAATCCACATGTTTTGCCGATTGTGCCATTGTTGCATTATGCACTTACAATTATTGCGACTTTGACTTTCGCCGATACCTGTTACGGTATTCCCTTTGCTCTAGTTTTTGTAGCACTTCGAAGCTATACTATTCAATTAATAGAAAGCGCAAACATGTTCGTGTATGAGCTGAATTTTTGTACGATATTTATACATAGTTCACACACAGATATAGTTATATTTGCGTTGAAAATACCTATGTGTTCTATTAATAAAACATCATATACGCTAAATGCTATGAATATGTATTGGAAGAGCTACTTAGTCTTCCAATATGCTCCACTCTTTGGACTCACCCACTTGTCTGTCACTATTCCGATCATAATTAGCAATAATTAAAGATATGTAGGATTTAAAAGTCAAACTTTTAACTGCTATTAAGCTACTACCACAGTATTATAATATATTTAGAAAATATTGTAATACTGTGCTACTACGTTTTTGCGCCAAGATATAATTATTCGAAACAAAGTAATAAAGGTATGCAAGATTTGTATCTTGCAAATACGCCATCTTTAAACAGTTAAGCGTAAACGGAACGTATGTTTACATTGTAACAAATTACAAGATTGCAAATGGCGTCACGCTCCCGCTACACTTTCACATCAGAATAGAAAGAGATGAGAGCGATAAAACATCACATTTGTTTAATAACAACACCCATTAGTATGGGCTAATGCGGTTATGTTGATAGAACCTCCACGATGCCCACACATACGTTTGGATAATGATTAGAAAAAATATAACTGCCTTATACCTTGCTCTATGTATGAAATGAATAATTTATGGAAAAAAATATTGTGTGGTTAACTTTCAAATTCTATTATTGTAAAAGATTGTTAACGATACTAGCAAGGATAAAAGAAAGATAGGATGTGAAATTAAGTACGAGTGCACTAGGTTTTATAAGCCTTTGTAGAGAATATAGAAATATATCTGTTTGTCGCCTGACGCAAGGAAATCTTGCAAAATTGTAACAATAGGTATTCTTTAAAATATCTCAAATATTCACAATCACACCGCAAATTTTCACACTATTCACATTCAACGTAAATTAATAACCTCACTTCGAAACACAAACAAAATCAATTTTGTAGACGCTATACAAATCCTGGAACATGACAAAAGGATCCCAGAGCCAAATGAGCGTACGCCCACATAACCGACGTGCTAATCCGGCCATCTGTTAAAATCGAAACAAACTGCTGAAACAAAGGCCGGCCGACGATTTTAATGAGCCCAGATTATGAAGGTGTTAAACCGCCGTCGCTGCGCTTTCAACTTCCAAATTATGACTTTTGAACGAAGCCGGCTTCACGGGGTCACATTTCGGCAATCGGCAAAGCTAATCTCGCCCTCTCACACCTCCCACACCACCATAAGCCTCTCGCATTTTTCAGACATAAAACTTTTTACCACCAGAAAACAACAAACTTGAACCCTAAATTTAAGAGATGAGGATTAAATTTACGCAGGCACGAATCGTAAGTTATTCAGCCTCATACGTTATAATCTGAGTCGGAATTAAAAAGACGAAATAATTCTGTCCCGCAGTCGCAGGGAATTTGAGTAATGTGTGTCGTTTTATTTCAATACGTCATTTTAGCTAGCCACAAATGTTTGTGGTTTTAAAAAAAGGTCTTGTTCTTACAAGATTTTTTTGTTGATACAAATTATACATATAATGTTATGCTAATGCAATTGATTTAAACATGAGTTGAAAAGTAATTAATTTACTTGTCGCGTATTTAAGCAATTATGTAAAATCGTATCCACAAGAGATTATGCAAAGTGATGTCCACGTTCACAGCTATTCATGAATCTCCACAAACGCAAGCCAAAAAGTGCAACACGCATTAAAATTTGCGTCGTCGTTTTATGTCATAAATCCAGATCGCGACACCAAAATATTGAATGGTGCCAAAATGTCACCGTGAGGCAAAGAGGCCGACAAAGAAGCCGCCACGCTGGGTGTTCCTTACAACATTGAGCCCCTATTTTTTCATTTCATTCAATTTTGACTTCTTTCAAAAGGCTATTAATATAAGCCGCATTTTTGAAATCGGTTTTGAGGCCAAAGCCGCGTATTGTTGAATCTGTTTTTTAATCTGTTTCCGTAGGATACCGCTACCGATTTATAAATGAGCCGGCCGGCGAGTCTCGACGGTTTTTGATTTAGGCGAATTAAAACATGATGTGGGTTTGTGTAAAAAACATGATGTTAATAAATAACACGTGTTTCAAAAAAACCGGCCAAGTGCGAGTCGGGCTCGCGCACAAAGGGTTCCGTAGCAGCAAATATAATAAATTACAGTTAAATCAACCTATCTCAAAAACTATAAGAGATACTTTGATCAAACCAAAAATCGTTGAAAGAGTTAATTAGCATGCATCACCTCTATTTTTTTTAGAATTTTATACCCCGTAGTTATAAAAATAGAGGGGGGGGGGACATACTTTTTACGACTTTGAGAGCTGATATCTCAAAAACCGTTCACTTTAAGAAAAATGTTTTTTAGAAAACTTTATATCATTTTAAAAGACCTTTCCATTGATACCCCACACGGGTATGTACATCGAAAAAAAAAATTTCATCCCTCAGTTACATGTATGGGGGGCCCCACCCCCAATTCTTTTTTTTACTATTTAGTGTCATATTTTTGTAGCGGTTCATACAACACATATTCCCATCAAATTTCATCACTGTAGTACTTATAGTTTCCGAGTAAATCGGCTGTGACAGACGGACAGACGGACAGACGGACAGACGGACATGACGAAACTATAAGGGTTCCGTTTTTGCCATTTTGGCTACGGAACCCTAAAAACAGATGAAGACAAATCGCTACGAGACATATCAAATAAATTATAACTCTACATTAAGATGACAGTTTATTGATCTACTGCAGCGCAGATTTATAGCCCATTTATTTTTTGTTGCTCTTACGTTGCGTGAGATAGCATAGTAATACCACGTAATACGCTAGGCCTATTTCGGAACATTTCTAAATCGATTACTATTTCAAACTCATCCTCAAACATTTATTCATTCAATTAGACTTCTTCTAGAAGCACTTTGGAATTGTCATAAAATAGTTTTACCAATTACCACTAAAGATTTTCGTATTAAATATTTTTAACTTTAAATTTATACTTATTTTAAAATATAGAATGCCCGCATATAATTAAACACAAAGAAAATAAATAATAGTTAGGCCTCTTATTTGAATAATCTTAATCTACCATAATACGCAAGCCTCGTCCGAGCTTCTAAAGAGCTTAAAGCTTTATCAGCTAGAGATGCATATATTCACAGCGATAGTATAAACGAGGCTTCTCTTTAACTTGGCTAATCTTATATGAGTATGTAGTAGTACGACTATGTTGCGTAGCATTTGTTTGAAAAAATGAAAGGCCAGGTGCGTTAACTTGCACTATTTCATGAAATTCTAATTCCTTACAGTAATACATTCACAAATGACTGATTACAATTTTATACATAACAGCTTCGTAACAGTTATTGACGCGTTTGCTAATTAATTAATAGTTTAATACCAATAAGATTAAAAAAATGTATTATAAAAATAAACAGAAAGTATAACATCTAACTGATTTATTATCGACTATTTATAAGTAACTCTGTTCCAGGTCGAGGTTCAGATTCATCAGACATAGAGTCAGAACCAGGTCTCACACTAAAGCGAAAGCAGCGTCGATCAAGAACAACCTTCACTGGAGAACAACTCGACGCACTGGAGAGAGCCTTCCACAGAACGCAGTACCCTGATGTGTATACTAGAGAAGAATTAGCATTACAAACAGGACTTACTGAAGCAAGAATACAGGTTTGTATTTAACTTCATACTTTTAGTCAAAGATGTAAGTAGGTAGATGTATAATGTGAGCTTTTGCGAATGATGCAAAATTGTGGAAGAAGAAGTTTTTCTAAAGTAAATAGATGTAGATACAATAGGCGTTTTTGCCAATAATACACAGTTTTAGTAATAAAGCTCATAATTCATTCGTATGAATTTAAAAATATTTAAATAATAATCCTATCGGAAAATACACTGCAAGAAAAATAAGAGTATTAAATATTCAAAATAGTCAACAAAAAATATTCTACATCATGCTAAATTCTGCACAAAAGAGAAATTTTAATTGTAACGTTATGAATTTAATTGTATATTTGACGTGCTCCTGAAACGTGAGATGACACAGTGAGTGAGCTAATATAAGAAATATAAAAATGTAGAGAGATACTCGTTGATATGATAATTCATATCATATGATAAGATGGCGTTTTCGATACATAAAATCCCAATTATCATCTCTTTTTTACTTAGCCTTTTGTCTACCGACCGAAGTAGACCTTAAAAATTATTTTCTAATGTATAATATGTATCTGGTTTAAAAAAAATAAGTTTAATGTTATATTTTTAGGTATGGTTCTCCAACCGACGCGCAAGACTGAGAAAGCATACGGGTTCCAATGCAGCACCTTCTTTGTCGTCGTACTCTTCGTTACCAATGCCTCAGATCCCATGTCCATACCCAGCAGGAGACATACCATCACTATCACAACACCACCCGCAACATCCAGATGCTTGGCATCATCAGAAGTACACCAATTACAACCAACTAATGGCCCAATCTCAGCATTTAAACCAAGCTTTCCAGACAGCCAATTTCCCGAGTTCGTCTGGTGCTACATTTAGCCATTTAGTAAGCGCTGGCGCTGGAGCATCCCACAGTCAATTATTAGAAGCAAGTGCATCAAGAAACGATTATGCAAGATACCCAAACAGTGATGTTTATAATAAACCAATAAATTACATGCCTAAGGAATCTGAAGCTAGTGATAAAGTTAGCGGTGAAGAAGTTATAGAACCGAGAGATGAAACTTATGTCAAAACTGCGAGCGATTATAAGGAATTAGCTAGCAATGAATATCCCAAAATTCCTACAGACTACTCAAAGATACCAGTTGAGTCATCACCTTCTAATTGGAGTCCATCACATAACTCACTCAATATGGGACTAACTGGAATTCCAAGTGATTATAAATATATGAACGATCCTTATGCATTTTCCAATGTACCAGATCCCTTAAGCCAACATAATTATCCAAATCCACCTAATGCTGCTAACAAATATTGGATTTGACATTTTGTACAACTTAGATTGAATAGATCGAAAAATAAGTAGACAAGTCTTTCTACGGCAGTACCTAATATAGAATAGAATTATTTTTATTAAATTAATTAGTATAAGCCAATCTATATAATAAATTAATGTAAATAAATAAATTATGTATTGTATTATAAATGATTATGTAACTTTGCACTGTAGGTTAATTATTTGAAGTATTACCTCTGTTATGCATTCCTTTTAATACCTATTTTAATACCAAAAGTTAGTAGAATTATAGTAGAAGTCATTAGCAAATAAAGTTACTTATGTATTACCAGCTATTTGTTTAATTGAAACACCCATACAAAAGCGTTGGACTATATACTATAAAGTTTTAAACCTTTAAGCTTAGAAACAATAGAACCTCATGATGGGCTCGTATGGTTCTGATAAAGTTTTGAAAACAAATTGAATTATACATTAATTAAATTTATTTTACTATTTTAATCTTATTATTCTCGCAGTACAAAAGCAATTTGGGATGTGAATAAAAGGAACTATAAATTAAAAAGGCATTTATTTAAGCTATACTAAAAAACGGTTTCTACAATAATATTATGTATTTAAATGCATTTTGGATACAAATTGCATGAATTTATAATTTTTACACAAAATCCAAATTTCTAAATTATCTAGTCCTATTTACATTTTATCGAATTTATTTGACAACTAATAATGTGTTATACTGTCCAACTACATTACTGGGTGACCATTTCTACCACTGTTGCGCCTGGTTCATTAGCTAGAGTAATGCCTATGTCTGCTGGAGTATTTGGTACAGATTCAGTAATTCCTGATTCGGGTATTGTAGAGGCTTGTTCTGTAGTACTTGGTTCATTTTGAACGTCCATTGTAGTTAATATATTTTCAGTAGCACTAGTGTCAACAACCGTCTGTGTCTGGGATTCAATCGTGACAATTTCAGTTGCTTCACTTGGGATTGTTGCACTTTGTTCTGTTGCACTTGTTACATCGACATTACTTGGGTTACTTCCAGATCCTATATTAGTTTTATCAACATTTTTCTGTGCAAGAGTATTTGTTGTTTCACCGGTTTGAGTTGAATTTGTATTAACTGGTAGATTACCAGCTGGCTTTTCTGTAACAAATCCTTCTAAAACTATAGTTTCTGCCGGAATACCAGACGATGGTGATGATTCAATATTGGCCGTTGGTACATTATCGACAATAGTAGAGGGTTGCTGGTCTTTGTTGTTATTACCTGTTTGGTCCACGACACTCACAACAACTGGAACTAAGTTTGGAACTGAATTATCATTTGCATTTACAATAACTGCTTCTGAATTACCCAGGTTACTAACAGTAGCGATGTCAATGGGTACTACACTTGATGCTTCAATTTCACTAAGTACAGTATTTGGGGGAACTGGACTACTTTCACCAACTCCTATAACTTCATTTCCATTAGTTACATCTAGAGTAACACCGTTAGCTGGATCCTGACTATTAATATTGTTAACATTCACTGATGCAGTAGTAGCTACATCTACAACAGGGACGGATGAGACGGGTGATCCTCCAACAATAGAATTATCCGCAGCGCCTGTGTTTAAGCCGCTTGAAGTAATTCCATTGTTTGCATTCGATATTTCAGCACCTGGTTTATTGTTTGACGATACTATATTATCAGTACCTGCGACATTTGCTTCTGCTCCCGGTGCAACAGCATCTTGAATGTTATTATCTGCAACACTCACACCGTCTATGTTAGATTGGACGGTGCTTCCGGTGGAAGGATTATTATTTCCACTGCCTATCGACACTTGGGATTGATCAACTGGATTTGAGGCTAAATTATTGCCTGGTTGGCCATCAGATACAAGATTGTTTCCACCATTATTTTCAACTAAAGGTTGATCAGCTAATGGACTGCTTGCGGCATTATCACTGACGGTAACCAATGAAGGCTCATTAACTATTCCGGTACTCACACTATCAGAAATGCTTGGTACAGGCGCATCATTAGCATTTGCCGATGACACCGGAGATTGCGCTTCATTGTTGTTCACAGCACTTCCTCCAGCACCAACCGATACATCATTTTGGGAATTAATGGAATTTCCAGGTGTAGCATCGTTAGCATTTACGGCAGGTACTGGAGATTGTGCTTCGTTGTTGTCGACACCGTTTCCTCCGACGCTAACAGATACATCATTTTGTGAACC
>CAJQZM010044127.1:0-35217 GCA_907164665.1 Colias nastes
GTGCAGGCCAAAGTATCAATATGATAAAAGCTTTTAATAAATTAATACATATTAAAAAGTTTTTGTTTTCTTCTAAAATTTCTAAAAACCGTAAAATATTTAAATATAAAAAACATTCTTATATTATAATACCTTACTTTTAGGTACATGCTTTCCGAACCGGTGGTAAATCATTATTAGGTACTTATTTTTATTTTGACGATTCAAAAGTGAAGTTAAATAAATAAATGTTTGATTCGAGTTTAATTTAAAATAATTAAATATAAATCTAGAGCACTCGTTAAAAGGAGCAAATATATTTTATACTTCAAAGCCTCATTCAATTTATTGTACAAATCTAATAAATTGAAATTTTAATTAAAATTTGTACTAGGAAGTTAAACGAAAAAATGCCTCGCTTTTTCGTTCACAAAATTCAGTGCAATTTTACGATCAACAAGAGTCAAGAGTCAAGACACAAGCGTGTAGCTAAGGTGTTGCTCATACATCAAAAGGCTTTGTTCAACCTATCATAGTTAAAACCCCTTTATTTGGAACAGCTAATGTTGCTTTAACAAGTGCAACAATGCTTCAAGTGGTTTGTACTTGATGATATAACACCGCCGCGGGTGATTTTCAAATCCGCGACTATCCCAAGACACCACTCGATTTTGTTTTGACACTTGACATACCAACTGTGTTCATTCATTCATTCATTGATTTTTTCACATCTTGAATGGAAAAGAGAAACGTGACTTAGCGTTCCTCGTTTCGATTTAGAGAATATTGGAAAAAATATTCTTTTATTGAAACTTATTCGGACGTTCGTAGCTTTTTATCGACGTTTCAAGAAATTTTATTTTTATTTCTACTGCGATATTTATTTTGATCAAGGTTCTTTACTACTTTACAGAGTGTAAGTATTATAAAATAAAATCATTATTTTCTTAACTAATCGAATAGATAAATAAATAAATAAATAAACTGAAGCTACATAGATTTTTTAATTAAGGGCGTAATAAAAAAAATATACCGGCCGAATTGATAACCTCCTCCTTTTTTTTGAAGTCGGTTAATGAATCAAAGTGCCTACTGCCTATTTTCCAAAATATTATTCATTGACGATTTCGAGAGCGAGTAAAAGTGCCTACACTTAAAATTATCTTCACAAGGGCAATCACTCTCTCTAATAAGGATCAGCGGAGATTATAAGCTTGTCTTATAATTTGAACAGCCGTTTTCTGTTCGTGGATTATTTATTATTATAACGATGCTTAATAAATAATTTCTTGATACTTGATGAAATAAATTATAAATGAATAAACAGACGAAAAAGTATTGTAAGAACTAATAATTTTAATTTTTCCCACGCTTTAGTTTAAAAACTCCACGAGAAAATATGATTTTCTATTTTTGACTTTTTTTTTATAGATAGACTATTCTCATGCGCAGGATTACGCAATACTTCGCCTACATAGAAGGTAACATTACCTATACTTTTCCGCTTCTAAACGTAAAACATAGACAGCTGTTTGGAAATCAACAAAGATTCACCAAAAACGAAACGCGCGTCGAATCGCGCGGCTTTCGCAGGACACTCGCGTACGCTCGATACAATATATCGATACAATACATCGATACAATAGTCGATAATTTGCATGACGGTATTGTCGACACCGCCAGCTGCAAACGCGAACATCACTGTTCAATTTTGGACATTTATTTAACGAACGGGTCGCTTAAATTATTGTGGAATATTAATCAATTTTTAAATAACAATTGTAGTTACGAGGAGTCAATGACTGGGTAAAACGTGTAACTTTAAGATATGCATATTTTGAAAATTTTCATTTACCTACTCTAAAATTACGATAAGTGTTATAAAGGTGCGAAATTCGAGAACAATAAAAATATATTAAGAATACCTTCTCAATGAACTCTATAGTATGAATACTTACAGTGGGTACAATATTAATCAACCGCATTAATACTGAATAACCTTATAATTTATTACTGCCTAAAATTTACATCAAATGATTTAGGACGCATTAAACGTTTTTACTTTATGTTAATTTTTACATAAACGTATTTAACACCCCTTTTCACACACGTCGCTAATACATACGTGACTTTGTGTGATTTACTATTATTACAAGTAAATAAAAAGTAGTAGGGGAGCAAAGAGGTGGAGCGAAATGCTATTGTAATTTGAGCCATGCGTAGGGTCCGAAAATAATGCTACCGCCAGCAACTTAGTAATTGATTCGCTCATAACCACGCTATTCAGCGTTATGTGCGATAGGTACAAACTTTATTACAATATTAAAATTTTCCTTCAACAAAAATGTGTTCGATTGTAGGCGAAATTATGATCGGTGTTCGTGATCTTTCTTCTTTAAAATAATATCGCGATCGTGTTAAAGTGAATTAACGTGTAGTGTTAAAAACTTCGATCGCAATTACCACGAAATGGATTACACAACAGGATCATCTTCTATGAACAATATGAGACCAATTTTTGGAGCATACGCATTTCAAGGTGAGTCACTAATTATTATCGCCCGTAGACACGAAAGGAACTAAGACGAGAAACGTTCCGATATGGTTAATTACAATGATCCCAGGTACCAATAAAACAAGCAATAATAACTCGAAATCAAAGAACCGAAATCAATATCGGCTATTGCCTAAACAATAAAAAATTAAGCACAGGGCATTACAATTATATCCCATGAAAGATTCCGTAAAGAAATTGAAGCACCACATAGCAACGCAAACTATTCATGTACGATTTGGTAATAAAATAGTTAATGTTGCCGCGATGACTCACCCGCATATATTAATAAATATCGGGTTATAGTCTTAGGCCAAAAACTAATTCTAATTATTAAATCCACCAATAGATTTATACAATACTATAACGATCACAACAAACGCATCTTATAAAGCGTCTATTGCCGCGGCGGACCTCTAAACCGAAGATACCTTTAAAAAAGCCGCTTATTAACCTCTCATCGAATCGGACCGTAAAATGTAAACTCGATAAAGCCACCAATTAAAACTAAATATGAGAATCTCGATAATCAAAGTCGAAGCCGCTACATCTGACACCGAAAAACATTTCTTCACAAAAAATGAGTCGCGTTTTTTAAATTCAGGCAAGGTCACAAGCGCAGCGTGATTTTCGCCTTCCGACTGCACACGACAATGTGCCCACATCGCATCGGCTTAAAACACGAATAAATCCCATTTGGAGCGTTATTGAGCAAAAAAGTTTGGTCCGGGCGAGATTGGTAAAGAATATCAGGGTAGGTGGTGATAATAACAATGCCTTATGAAAAGGTTTAGCCAACTAATTTGTTTTTTCTCGGCTACTGTCGATCTCGGTAGCGATGCAACCTTTTTTTTGTTGGCGGAGATCAATCAGTCAAAATAACAGTGTGATACCGCCTTTGATGCGGTCCGCTGGCCTGTTTTAATCTCGCTCGATACATGATTAGATCACCGATGATGCAGCAGACCTGCTAACTGATCTGAAATTAGTCGGACACAATGTACCACTTGTAAATTAGTTTACGCCTAATAGAACAGACGAACTTGTGCTTTATAATACCGTATTCTCGGATAATAAATTTAGAGTTAAAACGAACCTCGGTCGTTTCTTAAGGTGGATATGTAATTAATTTAAAGCAAAACGAAAGTTATCTGTTCATTGTATTTATACAACGAATAGATTAGTTATTTGATATTACACTAGAAACAGTTAACATTTATAACGAACTGATCCAGACAAAACAAGTTGATACGTGACTAAATACTCCCGCATCCCTACAAAGTAAACAAACGATAATAAATTCAGCCATGTAAAATCCACAGTAACATTAATTACAGTATCTAAAAACAAAATCGTAAACAAATGTTCGGTAGCCGACCACAACAATAGTCTGTGGTTTTTTAACTCCACATAAGGTGAGAGGCGGTGAGACAAATGATGTCAATGACATCGTAATGACTGTCCATCATTTCACGAAGGCGTCAAAACTGTCTCAACTTACCAGGGCTGCATACAGAGGAGGTTGTAAAACAAATTGTTCCAGACGTTATAGTTTACGACTCTGAAAGTTTTAAATTGAATCTGTGATAGTATTAGACATATTAGGTACCTATACTTTCGAAACTACGACTACTTTGTTCTCTATTCATAAATTTATTCGATTTTATGCATGAAATTCAAAACAATATTGAATCTAGAAAATTCATAGTAATATATCTGATCGCTTAGTAATTCCTCTTTTCAAGAATAGTTACACGCTGCAGGCTGCTAATGCTGCGATAGATAAACAAAAGATTTAATCAAAACCTTAATGTCGTTATGATCCGAGATCCTACCTACATAACTAGTTTAATTAACTCACTTATCTTATAAAACTAACTATATTTAAATTGACATGCAAAAATTTCTAGCTCTACCTATCCTTTATACTTTTAAAACATTAAAATTTAAAACTACAAACTATTAAAAACAGACGTCAAATGCAACTTTAATATGATTGCGTTTAAATAACGTCAAAACACAATATTTAAAGTCATTATCAGCCCTGGAAGAAGGCGGTTCGGAACCTGTCCCCAAGTTTTTGCAACATCTGATAAATTTCGCGCTGATGTGCGATGAGCTGAATAAGAAGTACCTCTTATTATACGAAATGATAACGTCAATTACTTCAGATCGAAAACTTTAAATAAATTTCTTGTTTATCTGATATACATAAATATTAGTAGGTATGCTATACTGTGTCTATGGACTATGTTGAAGAACTATAAGTGAACAAGGAAAGCTTGGGTTAAATTAAATGAATCGTGACTACTATATTAACAACTAAAAATTGAATAAATCGGAATACAAACATTTATACAGTAGGTCCTGCCGATTTTATAATGTACCCAACAAATGCAACAAATGAAATAATCCAATTTATCCTTAAAACAGGAATATCTATGGATAATAATTAAGCTACATAATAATGAGATATGAGATATAATTTCCTAACAGGCCACAACAACAAGAAAGTTATACAGTAAACATTCTCAGTAATATAAATAAAGGGAACTAACGTAGGACACATTCTACATTTAAAAATCTATCTAGAATCTAACACAATAAAGTGTTTGGAAAAATAAATTAATAGAAGTATTATTATGAATAATATAACCAATGTCAGACAACAAAAACAGATCGTGATTTGCAATGACCTTGGTCATTTCCATTGTGGCTTTAAAATTAAGCTACGACCTCATTCCTATCATAAAGAATAATATAATTTTCGCGAAGTAAACGTAAAAGGACTGTGATAAAATGCTGGAATTTTTGCTATCACATTTTATCATCATTCCTCACTAATTTTATAGCGTTTGACGCTTACTACTCGGTAATAGAACTTGACGTATCTGTGATGGAACGCAATAATGGTTGAAAAAGTGCAAAATACCTATCGTGCCACGCCGCCGGCAAGCGACTGATTGAGTTATAAGCTATAATGGCAATTCCATCTTGTTTTTGCACTGTTTTTCACTTGAATGCCATGTGGTGAGGCGTCTACTCATATTTAATATACATTAGGTGCAGACCTCAATCTTTGATTTCAGCTTTCTTGCAGTGCAACGAGAATGCGTGACTCGTTTATTTTGATTTGTCACCTTTGATATATGAATCCTTTTTGTTATTATCTGTAATATATTATTATGGATGACTGGAGAACTTGATTACATCGCTTTGAGCCTTCGATTCTATTTTCATTGCTACTGTGCAATATTCTAGGAATGTGTAAAATAGATGTGAATATGTTAATATCATTTGTAATTTTTTGTTGTCCTTTAATGTCTTTAAACCTTCCTATTTTTGAAGATACCCAAACAGTTTAACTTTATAAGCCTAAAAATTTTGTTTTGTCAAACTAATTACCTACCAACCAAGTTTTTATTGGAATTCTAAATAGAAAATAAAGGATGCAATGTTAATTTACCTCCGAAATCGAAGACGAGACAGCAAGTCGCCAGCGCAACAGCTTCAGTTTACTTTTCAACCTTATTATTACACTAATATAAAGCTGTTTTCTCTGGACTTCATGCCCTTTGAAATTAACGCTGAGGGACATTTCACATTGACAGGAAGGCTGTGATTTAGTGGTAATTTTGCCATGTACCTATATTTTGTAATAACCCTAGTTTACTTACTTAATGTGTTATGTGTAGGTGTTAAAAACATTGATTACAATTTCGGTCATAAAAAAATTAAAAGCCATTTTTAAAAAAATATTGTATTGCAGAAATGCAATGGTACAATAATTTTCATATTATAGCTACAGATTCACTTGAAAATAACAAAAATATAGGATGTGATAATATATTATTTTCACACTATTTTTTTATTTTTCTTTTAATGTAGAGTCAGCGTTAGTTCGGAGTTATTTATGATAGGTACATATTATAAAGATTATATTAAGAGATATCTACTTATTTACTATTAGCCAATACGTGAATGACGAAATCATAAACCAGCCTCCCATTTACAACCAACAAACAGTCGTTCACAGTCAATGTGAAACTTACACAAATCGATGTTTAAGCTCACAAAAGCCGAGTAGCCGGGAATTATAATCGAAACAGCCACCGGTGTGATAGTTAATTAAAGATATGAATAAGGCATTACGAGTCAGGTGCAATCTAAGACTTGTATGGCTCTGGTACCCCCTCCCGAGCTGCATTATGCTTTTGTAAGGACATTCAGACCATGCCATTCGTATGAACTATTCATAGAAGACGAAGTTACGTTACGTACTTAATTAAACATTAATAGTGATGCTATAAAAGTGTGTTTAATATGCAGTTACTTATGGTTGGTTAGCGATACAATAGGAAATAGACTTGAAAAATGTTTATTAACGAAACTGTCTATGGTAGAGACATTTCTTTCGTTTATAATCATTTTCTAAATTTTCAGAAAATCTTATTAAAATACTAATTCTTATATAACGGCTTCTTTTATTATCAAATAAGTTCATAAACTAGCGATTTTAATATTGATAACTCATAAATTCAAGAAGTCATTAAAAATCAATTACACATATAGAGTGTTTTCAAGTGCTTAAAGTTCATTAAAATATATTAATATTTTGTTATTATGCCCAATAAGTAGAAGTCTTAGTTTGATTTGCTCATGATGACTTTTATTTTGTATGTCTTGGAAGCCCGACCGTGATGAAATTGGCTCTACTTCAATAAAATAAATTTTTAAATATAGACCGTAAATTTGTACGTATGCTACAATTATTTTATTATCGTATTATATAGTAAGCTCTTATTGGCCTCATAACTTGACGTGATTTATATTGTCTACAGACGTTTTTAAAGCAAATAGTTACTTTTGATATGCAAATGGGTTATATTTGAAGCAATAAAAACGTTATCGGTGGAGTTATCGCCGCGCAACGGAGCGCATTTTGCACGCTTCTAATGAACGCCTTATGAAACAGGCAATTTATCACATGCGGCCTTATCACAAAACTGATAAATTTTATATGAGAAAAAATACTATAACATAAACAATAGTCATTATATCGTAAAGTGCGTTTAAACCCTCGCGATTAGAAATATTAGTCGCTTGACGTGAGTAAATACACAGGATGACTTTTACACGTGTTCCAAATTCTTAAACATAAAAAACAATTACGTATTCAGTTTCACTTAAGTAGCAGTCTAGTTGAACAAAAATCTCATTACCATTTCTTAAAAGTTTTTCAAACGCACCGTCGCTGCCGGCGCCTTCTATCTCCAGAATGACCATGAATAAATCAATGAAAACAAATAGTATTTGGCTACTAGTATACCCGAAAGCTTCTTAAATTATGTGTCGTCTCGTATTGTTTCAGCTCCCGTTTTGTTCGTACGTCTTTGAATATGTTAATTTATTCTTAGTGAAATAATGAGTAGAGCATATTTTCGTTCGAAGATTGAGTGCGCTGTCCATATAGATAGGTTTGAGGCGTAATTTGGTAGACACCGAAACTAATTTATTTAACAAAAGGACCCACCGACCGATACAACACTTTTTATATCTATACAAGCATATCTCGCCCGTAGCTACATGTTTGTAATTACAGATATATTTAATTCGCTCTTCAATTCCATGCAAGTGTTGCTGGCAGTCGGCTACAATGAATCAAATTGATTAATTGTATTCTGACGTTTATTACGTTGAACTAAGGTCCAATTTAATATGAGTTTGTCAACTTGTGGACATCATTCAGAAAGTAAACTTGGTTTCTTCGGGAGGTAGTTGCTATTTTTATCTGAATTTAACTATGTACAATAAATATAAAATAACAACCAACATTTACATTGAAACTGCATTTTTGCAACTACAATTTATTGAGAAATGAATATAAATATAGTTTTAACCAAATAAAGTAGAATAGATGTAATAAAGTAGTAAATAATCAAAAGAACATGAAATTCATACCTTCTGTAGGTATTATGTTATATATGCATTAATATTAGATGATAAAAATATTTTCACAAATTCGTTTTGTGAAAAAATACCTAGTAAGTACTAAAGCTTTAATAACAGAAAATCTAACTGTTTTTAACGCTTAAAACTAAAAAATAATCCTTAACAAAGCTCTGCTAAGATATTTCCGTGAGAATACGAACTTAAAAATGTAATTCGAAAATTCGTAAAAACTAAGGAAATGAGATTGGAATGATCAAAGGGTCGACAAAGAGCATATTGTACCGCTCCACTGCTTTCTGTTTCCGGTGAAAACTAAATGAACTTCACACAGATAGTGTGGCCGCTTATTGGATAATCTAAAGCTTTTCTGTTCTTAAATAATGATAGAATAATTTGCTTATTTTTCAAGAAAAGTATGCATTTTGTAAGTAGGTGCTGGCTGTAGAGATATATAATAATATGTAGACTTATTAATATCAGCCAGATTTTTTTTTTAAGATTACGAGTATTTTTCTTTACTAAGGATTAGTATTTCTCTAGGTAGATAATAATGAAATATATTCTGAAACGATACAGTAAGAAAGAATTTTCACATTGTTTAGAAAATGAACGAAAAAAATATAATTTATTATTATTTTATTAATATCATATTGCCTAAGCTCAATTTGTTTTATGTTTTATTGCCATTTAACAAATAATTAATTAATACAGCAGATATAATTTTAAATAACGACTGCAATAATTATTAACAAAGGAATCGTGATCTCTGAAATTCAAAATAAGCAATCTTTACAATATTGAAAATTGAGTTAGCTTCAGTCAACATTATGAAACTTGTTTGTAACTTAGAAACACTTACTATTAATAATTAAATGCGAAATTATGTTTATTTGCCTGTTTTTCTTTCTTTACGGTTCAACATAGCAATTGATATGATTTTGTGGTTGAAGATCTAGTACTAGGTTATATAAACTTAAGGTTCCTAGTTTATTTTTAGCTGTATGTGCGTTTTCACCCACATGGAAATTGAACGGCGATATTTTTCCTAATCGCGGAAGGAATAATAAATAAACTTAAAGCTATCTTAAAATGAGATTTGCATCAATATTGAATCAGCGATTAGCAGGAAGGAATACAGACAACGAAAAAAGATTTTTAGTATAAATTATATTTTTAGGTACATATATAATTTTTATATTTATTTTGTAAGCACTAGAGAAAGAAAAATGTGATGTAAGTATATTTAGTTCCTCAGAAAAAGTGAAATATAAAATATGATTGCTGTCATTGTGGTATTTTTATGTTCATAAGGGGATTCTCCGAACACTGTTATTTTTAAATTTAATATGAAGAAAATGTAGAAGTATTTTTTTCTTGGAAAAGAAAATAATGATTATTGGTAATTTGATTATGTTACATTTTGATCGAGGCAATGCAGCGTATTTTCTTTACTTGCTCAGATTACATACATTTTAATCAGGCGCGGTCCCAGGGGGGTGGTCACGGGGGACATGACCCCCCCCCCCCCAAAATCTTACTCGATAAAATAGAAAAAAATTCTTTTACTGTACAATATACAAAAAAAAACTGGTTAAGTGCGAATCGGAGTCACTCGCACATCTAAAGTTCCGTTTAAACCTGTTTTTAATCCCTTGCAAATGTCGAAATTTGCTAAAATTTGCAGCTAACGGCTTCCGACTCGCACTTGGCCGATTTTTCTTTGTAAAATTTAAAAATAAGTAAAAAAACGTATAGAAATTTTCTCAAGTTTTTGCTTATCACTTCTATTGAATACGATATTTAGCGAGTACGATTGGGGGGGGGAGGTTACATACCTTTCCACTTTCCAGCCGCGTGACCCCCCCCCAAAATGTTAGGCTGGGACCGCGCCTGATTTTAATACACCTACATCTGTGGAATCGATTGACCCTATGCGCATAATACAAGAAGCTCTACAGTCTACACAATAAAAAATGTTTAAGATAAATTATAGGTGTAACTTAACATAATGATACGTCATTTTAAAGGAAGCCACTACAAATTGTCAAAATAGTTTCCCTAAAAAAATATTCATTTTTGACCACCAGCCACATCCTAAATGATAAAAAATTCGGCGCTAAAAAGAATAACACCGACAGTCTATTACACGTACAGCATGTCATCGAGGGTTCATTAAAATACGATGACTTAACACAAACATTATAGTGGACTTCATTGATAGCCACTGACGTAGGTTCAACTGCATAAAAACATCATCTATTTGAATCATACGAATTCAACCTTTATCACAATGCAGTAGAGTCGAAGATTTTTTCCTATCAACGCCTCATTTTCGAATGAAAGATGTCTTACAATAGCGTTTCATTCTGTGGAATCCATTGATAAGTTTGATGCTACCAGTGTTACAAGAGGCTGGTCTCACGAGCGTTGAAAGTCAATTACTTCCGAATATGAAATGGAATTCCGAAGGAAACCGAAAGTTTTCGATCATGACATAATATTTGTCATTTGTCAAGAGGCATCAACACAGAAGATTTCTTGTCCACATTGAGATCTATAGATATAAATCTTAAAGAAATCATGCGTTGTTATTTTTACTGCTGTAAAATCATAAAGAAGGATTCTTATTAAAAAATGGTATAAAGCCTAATCAAAAAGTTTCCCATTTGTTATAAAAAATTGTCCAGAAATATATACAGTGTTATTACAAAAAAGTTAAGCGCAAGTTGAACACGTGTTTAAAAAATTGTCTATTACAAAACCGTGTTTAACCCCTGATTAGTGTTAGACACTGTTTAAACACTGTTTAAATTTAGACACGAGCCAACGCTTGTCTAAAGTCCTATTTAACCTCAAAGTTACAAATAAATAATTAAATCTGTGAGAGTGTGAGCTAGTAAATTATTAAAAACATCAATAGCAATGGATCTAGGCTTCTTTGATTTTATTGATGATATTGATATACAAGATTTAAATTACATGGATAATTTTCGAGACAGCCAAGACGTCGTACACGAATAGATCCTTTTGAAACTTTTGATGATCTTACGTTCAAAGGGAAAAGGAACTAGATTTAGCAAAGGTTATGTAAATCGAATATACGATATAATAAAAGAAGATTTCCCTTACGATGTTCGCGGTCAAACTATAGATCAACAAGCACGTTCCATTTCTTCGAACTGTTGTTTGTTACATAATTTTCATTGTTCCAAAACTTATTTATAACAGCGTATTCAATAAAATAGTACAAATATTCACAGAATACAAGCATAATACACTATCCAAATATATAATAAGACTATTTAAACGATTTAAACATATTTTTCTGCATAGGATCACGTAACTGATTTACTTAAAAAGGAACGTTATGGAATTAACTGCAGACATTTGAACGAAAGTTTTGTAGTGTTGCTATTTTAAAATAACATTTGGCTGCCTAACGATGTTTTAGCTAATCAAAAGATAAACACTGTTTTGTAATAGAGAAAGTTAGACACCTCTTTAGATAGAGTTTAAAAGCTCTAAATGCTGTTTAACTAAACACGTGTTTAGACATTGTTTAACATCTTTTTTGTAATAACACTGATAATGTCGTCATTTATATTGTTAATTATAGAACAATTCATAATACTTAAACGCGTTCAGTTTGTCATGTACCTACGTATTTTATATACGTCAGCAATTCATAAATGAGCAACGCAATACAATTATTTTCAAAGATTTTTCTCAGTGTATATTTAAATATAATTTCATTTTAAATTCTCTGTATAGCAACATGAGTAAAATATGAATCATCTGTGTAATCAAAACCCATCTCGCGTAACTAAATTCAAAAAAGAACTTTTTATAATCGTTCAAGCGTTAAATCTAGAAAATTAAACATAGACACTGTTTGCTAATCTGCAAGACGGCGTGTAAGGAGTAATTTTAGTGCCAAAAAAGAAAGCTAGACAACTATTTGGCTTCCAAAAGCGTGAGAAACATTTTTCATCACGAACGAAAGTCAGTAGGTAAAAAACAGTAAACCGAAGTAGTACTGTTATAAATTATTGTGCCGTGGAAATTACCAATTTAATGCAAAATTGAATGGCTCGAAAACACTCTGTGGGGCCAATTTTGTTTGGAATAAATTAATTAAGGTGATTTGAGTCGATTTTCCATCGTAACTCGCAGTAGACAGCGTTAAAATTGCGATTCTCTTCCGCGACTTCTCTATTGTTTGGAACTAGGCAGTCCGAGTTAGCAGGTGTAACTGTATACAGTGAATCAATGATTCCTATAACAAATACATTGATTGAAATGAAAAGACTAATTGTTTTATTTATGTCAGAAACCCCACACCCCACACACAATAAATAATAGCTTTCTAGGGAATATTATAAAGCTGAAGAGTTTGTTTGTTTGTTTGTTTGAACGCGCTAATCTCAGGAACTACTGGTCCGATTTGAAAAATTCTTACAGTGTTACATAGACCATCTATCGAGGAAGGCTATAGGCTATGTATCATCACGCTAAGACTAACAGGAGCTGAGCAATGCGGTGTTAGGATATGATTAGATCGTTGCATAGTAACTTTAAGAATTTCCAATTCCTCTATATCATCGTCGTTTTCAATTAACTTATGTATTAACGTTCTGCTTTTGTTGCAAACATTAACACTTAAGTAAATACTTGATAAGGAAGATAAATGCTCCAAGAGACAAAGAACAGACTTGGATCTAGATAACTATTGTGGAAGTTAATCAAAGAAATTGAAAAATCAGACTCAATATCTTTAATACTGAGGGTCACGATCTTATATTCATTTTCTGCCTTCTAAACAGCAAAACAGAAAGCTTATTGCGATATATTGGGATTTTCTTCTGTAATATCATTTTTAAAAGTTTAAAATAACGACCCGGTACTTAGGCATTTGAGAGACCGTATTAAGGTTTTATAGAGAAAATTTGTCACAATTATTTAAGTTTGGTTACCTGACTTCTAAGGCAATGTGAGAATTAACTTATTTTTTTGAACAAACTAAGACTGGTTAGAGAGTGAACTGTATTAAGGCTTATTTTTCTATCCAGAGTTGCAAGATGTAATAAATCTGTGTAAAAAAAATCAAATGTATATGAATGTTTTAAACGTAGTTATTTCTAGTATCTTTAACTATTTAGTACAAAGTGAAAGAGATGCTAAAGCAATTTTAGCATAACGTTTACAACTGGAGCATCATTTTAATTAGATACTTAATTAACTTTGATTTAGTTTATCGATAGCTGGAAGCTTTGTTACGTCCTGTTTAAATTAATTAATAATTTGTTGGTTTAAAATTACTTACAAAATAGTTAATGGTGTCATGTAACCAAACTTTTTTTTAATAACACTGGTATAACGATTAAAATATAAACCATGAATAGAAAACTAAATACAGATTAAAAGTTTGTTATTTGAATATTTAGGAATTATTTATTATTTAGTAATTCAACGACCACAAAGAAAATATATAAAATAGTAAACTAGATAGGATGATCAAATGCAAAAAATAATTTACAAGCTGAACAAGAGTAAGTAGGGAAACCTCTAATTTTTCTGGTAATATCGACTCTCATTAATTGTATCTATAATCAGATCCTAGACTATTAAATTTTTTTATTTGCTTAATACTGGTTCCCAGGATCAGGTAATTTCTGAAATTTATTTTAATATAGATCGAGATTTTCTTAATAAGCCTTAGGTAATAAAACATTGTCATATTGAAGGGTTAAGAGCACAATTATTTATTATAGGTATGTTTATTTTATGTAGATATATTGCAATAAAACATTATTGAAAATCAAATTTCAATAATGTATCTTCCTTATGTAAAAAATAGGTACCTCGTCTCATATTTAATTATATTCAATTAGTTTACCTTTTTGCTGCAATTTATTAATCTATATCCAAATTTAATTCATTGCAATAACAAATAGTTAAAAAATGTATCTAAGGTTAATGAATATAGACCCGATAATATAAAAATAGATATTATGTACCTAAAAATAATACTATCAAATAATTAAAAAAAAATTACCTCCGCGCTAGAAAGGATTGAAAACTGAGACTCTACATCACGTTTTCATCTGTTAGACAGAGACGGATATATATCTAAGAGTGCTCTCGCTATGGGCAGAACTAATCCCCCTCCATTGCGCTTGCGACTGTTTTCGTATGACATTCGGGTGACTAAAAGTTTTATTTATTGGAAGATAAATAATAAATATATTGATGAGGTACTTAAATTATTTTCTTTTGATAATAATTAACTAGTTAGACTTCGTATACATGTAGGTTACGTTAAGTCCAATTATATGACTTACCTATGTATTATGAAATTATTTTCTCATTTTAACTACCATCTGCCTACCGAGGTAAATATTTTATTAATTACAAAAAAATAATAATTTTCAAAATTGTACAATCTATAGGTACTTGCTTATAAAAATAACAGAATGAATCATCAAAAAATATTTTATACAGAAAGAAACTAGAATAAAGATTGATTGGCCTCTTCAAACTATAATTTTTATAAATATTTTCAAAAGGCATATCTTTTACGAATTTGAAATTAAGAATAAACTTCGAACTTTTTGAGTATACATTTGCTTCCAAACCAAGCCATCCCTACAACAATAGCAGTTAAAATGCCGCTCATTAGATATATAATAGAATGAATAATTCTAATTCAACTACAAATATGGATTTACTATTCTCCTCACACTGGTACAAGTGGGAGTGTTCCATGCACTCACTCACACAGGCGCAGCGAGCCCACAAGCTCCGAAGCCTTAAGCACGCACACCACCGCACTACCCTGTTCTTACGAACACAGCGGTACTCTCAGTTCTACACAACCTCCTCTACTGCACTCACGCGCAGAAAAAAAGATAACGCGATCTATTGATCTTTATTCTAATAAAAAAGCCGCCTTCTCATATTTTCCGAAGCTATAGTCGGACATAACTAATCTCTACAAACGAACGTCGACCGAACTTGAAGCGATCACAATATTTATGACAGCATAATTAATTAAACATGTCATTTTAATTATGTAAATAGGATGGGTGATAATCAATTTATTAAATTATGTGCTTCGCGTTTAATGTATTGTAAACAGATGTTTATCATTGAAGATGACGTTTTTATAGTGCTTAAGTGTTAAATGAATAGAGGCTTTAATGGTTCGATGAAACTTTTGTGTTTGAATACTCTTTGTAAGTTTGTGAAGTTTTGTTTTCATCATTGATGTAACATCGAGTTATTATCCATATACCATTATGGAACGTCACCAAAATGGTATGGATGTGTGGGTAGGTAAGGGTATATTTTATTTGTTTCTATACATATTTATATTTTAAGTTAGTGTTTAAGTTACCTTTAACAACTCTAATAAGAATTTATCTCATTCGAAGAGAATATTAAGTACAGCTTTTTTACTCTATACAAAAAAAAATATACCTACATACTTAAATCAATGAATATTTATAAGCTTTAAAAGCTTGTTGTATAAGTAACTTAAAAGCTTATAAAAAAACGTTAAAAAATAATAAAACAACAATTATGTGCAAAATACTTAAAACATTAAATTTAACTCATTAAACTATGTTGTGTCACAAGAAACTGGCTCTACAACTTCATCGTGTATCTTTGACTCTAACTTATATAGCGCCTTCAAAGCGCCGTGTATGTTTGTTGATTTGAACTTTAACTGCCTTAAGTAAATAAAAGGATTGATAATTATTAATGTGACATGCGTTTATTTATTAGTTTTTCTTTCACGACGTTACGGAGCGATTTTATGATATGATTTTTATGTCTGGAGGTAGTTAAGTTAACAGGCTACAGAGTGACATATAGGCTCCTTTTTTCTGCGGCGAAATACCTCATTCCCATAGGGATTTGTTACGCAGGCGAAGCCACGGTCACGACTACCACTTAATTTTCCATTAAACTTGTTATAAAAATAAAATATAATCTTTTTCTTAGAATTTCACACATTAACAGGTAGGTATGATAATTATGAATAAGAATTAGCATTGATATTTATAATATAACAATCAATACCAAATTATTAACAGGACAAGGAAGAGTAAACCAACTAGGTGGTTTATTCATCAACGGTCGTCCTCTGCCGAACCACATCAGGCTGAAGATCGTGGAGATGGCGGCGGCGGGCGTGCGGCCCTGCGTCATCTCGCGCCAGCTGCGCGTCTCCCACGGCTGCGTCTCCAAGATACTCAATAGATACCAGGTAAGAGGAGAAAATGGTATGATTTACATCTATACTTATAATATTATAAAGTTCTGTTTGTTTGTTTGAACGCGCTAATCTCAGGAGCTACTGATCCGGTTTGAAAAATTATTTCGGTGTTAGATAGCCCATTTATCGTGGAAGGCTATAGGCTATATATCATCACGCTAAGACCAACAAGAGGGGAGCTACGCGGGTGAAATCGCGGAGCGCAGCTAGTGTGTTATTAAACGTTTAATAGTCGAGCATTTTTCGGCATAAATTGGGACAGCGCACCCTAGATTGGGACAGCCCGCAGTCTCAAAGAGATCAGAACAGCTGAAGATCGACGTAAATCAGTATATAATACTAAATAGTGTTTCCATTCCCAGTCTATTCCTACATTCCTGTCTTCAATCCTCACTTTATCACGCATCGTATTTGACCCTACTTCTGTAATGGTAGTGGTTGCTAACCAGCAGGTGATCTACCAAATCTCTTGCCATAAAAAGTTACTATATTAAACAAGTAATTTCATACACAAAAATGTAGATTATCATAAGATCGTAAGATAAATAGATAGAGCCAGCTGCCAAGAGACTAAGGAAACACATATATTGGTGTGTTGAATTCGACGTTAAATTTAAGTTTTAACATACCTATATGGATGTAGCTATATCAAATCACACCAATGAGAAATTGCTCTTTTAGAAAATATTTCATGAAGTTTAAAACTACTACTTTATTAAGAAAAGCTTGTAGTTCAGTCAGCGATTCAGTTTTCTCTGATGCGATTTCTTAATCTAACATTTAATCTAATCCTAGAATTAACGTTGACTTTTGATTAAGTAGGTAATAATATTTCAAAGTACTTTTAAAACAAGCCTCGTAAAATTAAAAAATATTTAAACAAAGAACGGAGCACTAATTATATTTGCATAATTACCTATAATTTGTGGATACATTACGGTCTTTGTTAAATTAATTTTAACTCAAAATGTTCCCTGTTACTTTGTAATTTGTAAAGTATTTTGTTAATATAAGAGCGTAAAACGCAAAGCTGTTAAAATAAATAGTTTGTTTAGGGCGACGTAAGTAGGGAAGACTTAGAAACATCTTCATGTATAAACAAAAACATTCATTATTCTTGAGAATAATACGTATTAGTAGTGTAATAACAAAGTCAGGGTTGATAAACCCTGACTTTGTTTGGGGGAAAATTTAAAGAAAATATAGCCAGTGGTCCTTCGTTCCCAATACGTCATAGGCTCATTAAATATTATGTTAATTTATAAATCAATAATTGATATATCAATGTGGAGTAGGTACTAGCTTTAACAAATTATTATTAGTTTAAAAACTGAAACACGCGTTACACTAGGAAAACTAAAAGATAATGCTACCTCTACTACGTAGAATTGATGACAAAGCTGAAATTGACAAGGATGTGGGTGGTATTAAGCTTTAGTTTAATTACCTACCTAGTTAGTAACACAATAATAACTTACACCACATTACACATACAGTCACATTTTTAAAACGAATCAATAAATATTTTTTTTTATATGTAGAGACTTTTATCCTAAAATTAATATGGAATTTTTGTACATATGTACTTTTATAGTCAGAGTTCATACTGAAATTATTCAAGTTATTAATTAACAAAAATAACTATTTAATCTATGAAACGAAAAATAGACAGTTACAAAGCAAGTAGATATTAAATTAAGATTCATCAAAGTAAAATATAATTGTAAGATAATATTTTGTATTTCAATGAACATTTACTGATTTCAATTTTTAAAATTAAAAACTATCGCTATACTATATTAGTTATTTAATACATTATACCTAATTTATAGATAATCTAATTACCTAATTTATATTATATTACCTATATTACCTAATTTATAGATAATCTTCATTTCAGTTGTTCCAAATTAAACGGTAACATATTATGTTATATTTTATTCCTCTAATACCTCTAATACATATTTAAAATATTTAGAAGATGTGAATATATTACACCTATTATTTTATATAGGTTTTATGTTTCACATTTTCCCTTATCATGCCTGTATGTCGGCAGTGTCGCAATATACTTTGAATATTTTATGCATATAAAGAGGGTAAAGATGAATTAAGTATCCAAGTTCAAGGATATTTTGATCTATAAAATTATCAGTATTAAAGATTAATTCCTATTTTGGTGGCCATGTAGAGTTGCAAAATAATTGAAAAGATAATTATAGATATAGATAATAGAAAGATATTCGATATTGTCGTAAAAATAAGTTAACACAAGTAATTAGGTAAATGTAAAAATATATTATTAAACAGGAAAATTCATTAAGGCCCGATTTTTCAATGCTTGGATAAAACTTATCCGTCCAGTAAAGTATTACACGATAATATTAAAATGTCACGTAAAATACGGGCAATTAGAATACGTCTTTAAAATGGTAGTTTTATACATTATTCGACGAATAAGTTTTATCCGAGCATTGAAAAATCGGCCCTTAATGTACAAATTGCCTATACCAAACAAACTATAATAATATTGTTTCCAAATTTTATTGCTTGATCAAAATAACTTTCAAAAGAGAACTTATCGATTTCTTATGAGTAAAGCATTTATTTGTATCTAATTCCGATACAATTGTGCAAAAATACTCGATAATATAATATTTTAGATGTTAATTATTAAATATACCTACCGCCTTTTAGTCTAATCAAGAAAGAAAAAAAGAGCTAGGCGTCACACAGAGCACATTTATTTATTTATCTACTCCATATAATATTCTACACAAAATATTCCAAAGTGACGAAACTCCTATTCTGACTTAAATATTCGCGGCATCCTATTCTTTTTCCGATTAATCTAAATCTCAAAAGCTAATAAATGTTGGCATCTGACAAATATGTTTGCGAATAAACATCGTTTGCTTCACAAAAGACGCTTTTGCGACTTTGCATTCCTTTGCCATAAAGAGATAAAAGCTTTGAATTTAATTTCATGTTAATTAGATAATATGAGACATTTTACTAAAGATTTCAGCAGGGAATACGTCAAGAGAGTAACTGTTCTATGCAAAAGGAAACTAAATGCTAAAAATCTTATTAAATCTATTAACACATATGCAGTCCCAGTTTTGACTTATTCATTTGGACTTATTAAATGGTCTAAAACCGATATTCGACGTCTTGAAATAAAAACCAGAGCTATCCTATCAAAGCATAATTACCATCACCCAAAGTCTGCCATAGAAAGATTAACGGTTAATAGAGAAAAAGGAGGGCGTGGGTTGATTGATTTGAATAGACTATGGCAAATACAAATAGAAAACATTCGAGATTTCTTTTATAAAAAAGCTGAAACAAGCAAACTACATGCAGCTACAATTGCAGAAGACAACAACTATACTCCGCTTAACCTTAAACATAAAGAAATTAATTTTAAAACAAGACAAGAACAAGAAAAACTAAAAATAGATACATGGAGACAAAAAGAATTACATGGAAGACACTTAAAAGAACTAGAAAAATCCTACATAGATCTACAAGCATCGAACGAATGGTTGAAAAAAGGCTACTTGTTCCCTGAAACCGAAGGCTTTGCAATAGCAATACAAGATCAAGTCATAAATACCAGAAATTATAAAAAATACATACTCAAAGAAAATATACCAATAGATAGATGCCGGAAATGTCAAAGACAGCCCGAAACCATACAGCATATTACTGGAGCATGTTCTAGTTTAGCGCAGAATGACTACACACATCGACACAACCAGGTAGTGCACTATCTTCATCAAAAGTTAGCTGTTAAGTATAATTTTAATAAAGGAAAGCTTTTACCATACTACAACTACAAACCAAAACCCGTATTGGATAGTCCGACATCTAAAATCTATTTCGACCGCGCTATTCTTACTGACAAAACCATTCATTTTAATAGACCAGATATTACCCTCCTAAATAAAATCACAAAAACTGCTTATCTCATTGACGTCACCATACCCAACACACACAACATACAAAAATCAATAAGTGAAAAACTTCATAAATACACTGAGCTTAAAGAAGAAATTCTCCGAATATGGAATCTCAGGACTGTTTACATTATTCCAATAGTTTTGTCATGTACTGGAGTTATCCCAAAAAATCTACACCATAGCCTGAAACTTCTAGACTTACCTAAAAATACATTCATTACGATGCAAAAGGCAGTTATATTAAATACCTGCCGAATTGTGCGCAAATTTCTTAGCGACAGCGAAATTACTGGTACCGACAATTATATCTAATTTAATAAGTGTCTAGGAACTCTTGGCTGTATAGCCCGCGCTCTTAGCAAAAACCCCAGAAAATGGGAGAAATAAAACAGAAGAGAAAGAAATAATAATAATAATATAATAATAATATTATAAATTCGAAAGTAACTCTGTCTGTCTGTCTGTCTGTTACGCTTTCCCGCTTAAACCTCTCAACCGATCATCTAGTAAAACAAAACATCTTTCCATGCAGGAAATTATTGTGTTGTCAGATAATATAGGTCAGGGTTTTGGCGCTTTGCTTAACAACTTAGGGCATAAAGTAACTAATTTTTGCACTCCTAATAGTTCATTTACATATATCATGAATTCATTAGATAATTTGAGTTTAAATGAAAATAATATTGTTATTATATTATACGGAGATAGTTTTAATTTAAAAAAACATGACATTGATATAGGATTTCAAAAAATGTTAAAAATTAGTGGCGAGACAAAATGTAAATTTATGTTGTGTACACTACCATATTTGCCTGGTTTGACACAAAATCAATATAGGTTTATCTATAATATTAACTTGAAATTGTATAACTTAACAAATCATCATAGTGATGTATTTATATATTTTGACATAAATTCCTGTATAAAATCTTTTTGTTTGACAAGGAATACAGTGTATCTGCCATTTAGATGTAAGAGAGAACTTGCTATGTTAATAGCATATAAAATTATTAACCAGTCTGGTACATGTTCTGTATCAGACCATCGATCTACTATAATTTTATGTAGTAGTAATTATATACACCAACCTAGGTTAAGTGTTGACAAATTTAGCCCTAAGCTAGATTTAAACTAGTATATAAGACAACAGCTAAGCAGCCTTTTTCCATTGTACATCAAAATATTCAAGGCTTGGCTAGCAAATTATTAGAAATAGAATTATTCTTAAATCATTATAGTATTAAAGTTTTTTGTGTAACGGAACATTGGCTTAAACAATGTCAGTTGTTAATAAATATTGATAATTATGAGTTAAAAAGTATATACTTTAGGAAACATGCTATTCATGGAGGTTCTCTTATTTTAGTACACAAAAGTGTAAAAAGCAAAGAACGAACTGACATTGTTAGTCTTTCTGTAGAACGCACCATTGAACTGTCCTGTGTTGAACTTGAGCGTTACATTATTGTTTGCGTTTATAGACCTCCTTCCAGTGACTATAATATGTTTGAGACAGTCATGGAAGAAATATTAAAGCGTTTGAGCAGAAGTGAAAAGAAGGTTATAGTATGTGGAGATTTTAATATTGATTTACTTTCACACACACAAACGGCAACACGAATAGTTAATTTATTTCAATCATTTAATTTACACAAACTTTTTGATGAACCCACACGAATTACACCTAGTTCTGCAACTTGTATTGATAATGTTTACTGTGATTGCAACTGTTTAGAAAAAAGTATTCTCAATACACTGACTTCGGATCACTGTGGCCAGAAAGTAGCTTTTGAATGGGATTACATACCTACATTTAAAAGAATTAATGTTAGGCCTATAACTAAAAAAGGCATTCATAAATTTAGAGATAATATTAATAATAAATTGCCTGGCCTGAATGATCAAACCTTCCATAATAATCCTTGTGAAATGTTTACAAATCTTTTTAATTTAATTCATAATGAGTTTGAAAAAATCTTTAAAGTTAAATCATTAAGTATTACCAAGGATTTACCATTTAGCCAATGGGCAACACCTGGTATACACAGATGCAGGAACGTTTTATATGAGTTATATGGCATGAAGCAATATAACAAAGACTTGTCATTTCTTAGTTATGTTAGAAATTATTCAAAAACTTTTAAAAAAGTTTGTTTCACTGCCAAGTGCTTGTATGTCAGAGATAAAATACGCAACTCTGATATCAAAGTTAAAACGGTTTGGGCAATTATTAATGGTGAAATGGGTAAAAGCCAATCAAATAGTACCATAAAACTTGTAAATGCTGGTAGGGTCATTGACAAAAGTGCTGATGTTGCGCTTGCTTTTGAAGATTTTTTTAGTAGTGTCCCTGCTAGTATTACCGAAAAATTAAATTCGTCATCAGCGCTTGCTGAGTCCTACTTGAGGGACCATGTTGCTGAGTGTAATGTATTATTTGAATTGCGACATGTGACTGCAAAGGAAATTGTAAAAACTTTTAAAACATTAAACTTAAAAAAAAACATGTGATCTCTGGGGAATGTCTGTAAATTTAGTAAATAATATTATAGAAAACATTGCCAACCATTTAGCGTTTATATTTAATCAATGTTGTGACTGTGGTATATTCCCTGATTTATTAAAGTTTAGTAAAGTTATTCCTTTATTTAAAAGTGGTGACCAAGAAGACTGTAATAACTATAGGCCAATTTCTATTTTACCAACTTTGAGCAAAGTCTTCGAGAAATTAATTTTAAACCAATTATGTAGTCATTTTGTATCAAATGGTTTACTGCACGCCAAACAGTTTGGTTTCACAAAGGGGCGCTCTACCACTGATGCGGGAATAGCTCTTTTGTCACATATATATAAAGCATGGGAAAATTCAAAGAATGCTTTAGGGATATTCTGCGACCTTTCTAAGGCTTTTGACTGTGTAGAACATTGCACTCTATTACGGAAACTAAATTTTTATGGTATTAAAGGTTTAGCTCAGGACCTCATAGCTTCATATCTTCAGAACAGGGTACAAACCGTTGTTGTTAATGGAGAGAAATCTCGCGGTGCGTCGATTAACATAGGTGTTCCGCAGGGATCTATCTTAGGACCGTTTTTGTTCTTAGTGTATATTAATGACCTACCTTATTATTTGCAGGATATGTGTGAAATAGTACTGTTTGCAGATGATACCTCATTAATATTTAATATGGATAGACATGACACAAATGTTGACGAAGTAAACTCTGCTCTTTTACGCATATCCAATTGGTTCAATGCTAATAATTTATTATTAAATGCAAAAAAAAACAAATTGTGTAGAATTTATCCTTCCAAATGTAAAAAAGGTGAAAAGGGATATTATTTTAAACGGGGAGGTATTATACCCTGTGGATTCTACTGTTTTTCTTGGTTTGACACTAGATGAGAAGCTACAATGGGGGCCCCATATTGCCACCACCGCTGCTAAGCTTAGTTCAGCTGCATATGCAGTTCGAAGAATAAGGCATCTCACCGATGAAGACACGGCTAGATTGGTTTATTTTAGCTACTTTCATAGCATTATGTCCTATGGAATTCTGCTATGGGGCAGGGCTGCAGATATAGAAACTATATTTATATTACAGAAAAGAGCCATACGCTCTATATATAATTTACGTGCTAGGGACTCACTAAGAGATCTCTTTAAGAATACTGGTATCCTCACTGTACCATCACAGTATATATTTAATAACATTTTATATCTACACAAAAACGCAGACTTACACACAAGAGTAGGAGATAGACACTGTTATGGCACAAGGAACAGAAATAAAATTGAAATGCCATTTTATCGGTTAGCGAAAGTTAAAAACTCATTTATGGGCCAAGGTATACTTTTTTACAACAGAATTCCTCATAGTATCAAAGAGTTTAGTAGTGCTAAATTTAAAAATTATGTAAAAAACGTATTAGTTCAGAGAGCCTATTACAGCATTAAGGAATATATGGAAGATAAAAACCCATGGAGGGTTGTCGCGTAAAAACCACAGGACAGTTCTCTGGCATATTATGATAATATACAGTTACATATTTTTAAAATTAAATTGTAATACTGATATGATTTAAAAGAGCAACTATGGAGTTTCTTGCCGGTTCTTCTCCATAGATACTGCTTTCCGAATCGGTGGTAAATGTAAAAAATATGTATTGACGTTTCAAAAGTGCTTCCCGAAGAAGTCTAATTGAATAAATAAATGTTTGAGTTTGAGTTTGATTTTGATGAAATTTGGCACAGACAATCTTTAGACCCTGAGAAAGAACATAGGCTACCTTTTATTGCAAAATATGTACCACGGGCGAAGCCGGGGCGGACCGCTATAGTATTTTATAAATGAGAAATTTAAAAAAGGTCTCCCCGCGTGATCTAATTTTTTCTTTTCTTTAAAAATTTCCCAATAATATTAAAAATGCTTATTTCCCAATATGTAAATATTAAATATGCTTATTTACATAAGACATCTAAGCATGGGAAAATATTGAAATTATCACCCTCTTGATAAAGTTTTAAGGACATTGTTTGCGACACAAACTTTTTCTTGGCAAATATTACAAACAAAAATAAGTAAATCAATGAAACTCTTTCTCAACATACTTTCAAAGTAGAATCGAGCTTTCACAATTATGAGTTGGAATTTCCTTGGTTTCATTTATTTTTTCATCTACGATTTTGAAATATTATAAAAAAACATAAGTTACAGGAAGATCCGTCTTTCACGTGGATTGTTTAGTAAATGAATACAATTTTTTTATTTACATTTACCGTTTTTAATCGTGCCAAATGAGAAAATAAATTAAAATTAAATTCTTTACTTTATATTCTCTGAATCGTGATATATAAAACAATCACTTACGATTGAAAATAAATCCACCTTAACCTTTATAATTTAAAATACTTAGATCTTCCTTCATTCTATTTAAAGCCACCAAGGAACATGCAATTGCTCTAGCTATTAGCTAATGTATTAGAATATAACGTTATTAGCAAAGCTATAATATTACGTATAGTATTATATTATCTGTGATATTACTAACTAGAATTCCGCCTGCGACTTCGCTCGCATTTTCAAAGAAAACCCGATTAGTTCTTGTTTGTCCTGTGGGATTTTCGGGATAAAAGTAGCTTAATGTCTAATTCTGGGTCTTCAGCTACCTACATACCAAATTTCATTGTAATACGTAATTGCGTGAAAGAGTAACAAACCATCCTCACAAACTTTCGCATTTATAATATTATAATAATTAGTAGGATATCTTCTCTATCTATCTATCTGTATCCTATCTATCTTCTCTTAAATACATAATATTTTAAAATTCTCGTTTCAAAATGTTAGTTACCATACTCCTCCGAAACGACTCTACATCTATTTTTCATACTTACCCCTAAGTGATAAGAGTAAGCAACGTTTGCTAGGACAGCTAGTATTACTAATATATCTATCTATAAATAGTAGCGAACAATTGCTATTGAATCCCTGTGCAGTGAAGCCTGAAGGTTCATTTTCACCCGGGTACTCACGGTACAATAGTATTGTTTCACTCAGGAAACATTTATCCACGCTTTGTGGATGCTTTCGTAGACTTTGGTAATATAACGATTTGTGTTCTAATACAAAACCATAAACACATTAATTTTGAATTCAATAGTTTGCCTTAGATTTTACTAACATAGTTACATCGTACTTTATGTAGGTATTTCTTATGACATGAACAAAACACGTAGAAAGTTCAGATAAATTAAAAATTATTTGGTATAAATATAAAACCCTTTAAAAACAATTTAAAATACGGAATCAGGTAAGGACAAAACATTATTGATAAGGATTCTATTTGTGTTTCGTAATTTTCTGAATTTTAGGGCTTTTTTCCTTTCCATACTTTCTCATCATCATCCCTTTTAATTAAATTTTGATTTCCTATATAAAATATAATCAAATGCTAAATAGTTTTTCTCTTTTCTCAAAACAAGAAGAAAATTAATCGACGCCTTGTACCTTATTAGATAGAAACTCAATATTTTATTTAATGTTATAATATTTTAATCACACAAAACTTTGTTACAAGAAAACATAGATTCAAATAAGGTTTATGTACATGGTTTTTTGTATTTCAATTAGCCAGAATGCTACAAAATTTTGTATTGAAAAAAGACCTATAAATTAAATTTGATGTAAATTTAATACTTTGTATGTATTACCTATCTATTATTTTAGTAATCAGTAAATTTCAGTAATTGTATGTATTTTGCATAGGAGACAGGGTCGATTCGGCCCGGAGTGATCGGTGGGTCCAAGCCAAGGGTTGCCACTCCTGAAGTCGAGGCGAGAATAGAGGAGCTTAAGCGACAAAACCCGGGCATATTCTCGTGGGAGATAAGAGAAAAGCTATTAAAAGTAAGACTTCTTTCCTTTCTTTTCCTTTTATTTAAGTATGTGTATTGTGTATATGCATTTCATATTACGAACACACGTGTAAAAAAAGAATTATGCAGAGAGTTCTCGAAGTATTTTTTTAGTTATTTCATACTAAAAATAATTCAGTTTATCTTATTATGAAACATAACAAATAAGCTGAAGAATTCGATGGAATTTTTATGTATTATTTCGTACTAACAATTTCATTAGTTCACACTTCTATATTACTACACATTAGGTTCACAAAATCCAGTAATAAATAATTTTCAAAACTGTAAAATTTATCTGTATCCTCTTTCTATTGTATCATTAACCAGGTTTACGCAATCTACTTAATCAGCTTCATAATAATTAACAATACAACACGTTACACAAACTTTTCACATGCTCATTATTGATCTGTTTATTTAACTTTTCAGTACTGTTAGGTTTATTTAACTCGTATAAATGTGTAATAATATAAATTTCAGGAAGGCGTATCAGATCCTCCGAGCATATCTTCAATCTCTCGTCTCCTGCGCGGCGGTGCACGGGACCCAGACGGGAAAAAGGATTACAGCATCGATGGAATACTTGGCGGTAAGAAATATCTATACTTATTTTAAAATAATTATAAGAAAAAAACTTAGTTCAAATCATATATATTATAATATATAGAACAATTAAATCAGTTAACTTATTCGTAACTATTTTCCAATTGTCCAACTTGGCATTTAAATTATGTATCGAATTATTATATATTCATTCAGAAGTTAATTAATTCAGAAATAGAAAAGAGATAGAGAATTAGATATATATGAAATTTTAGATCAAATTTATGGTTTATTGATAAAAACTGCATCAATTCCAATAGATAAGTTATACACTGCAGTGTTATAGTTATACATGTAAGTTACTTAAGTAAATGTGTAACCGTGAGGATGTTTACAATAAATATTAATATTTATTGAAAAGTTTTTAGCACACACATTTTTAACGATAATGGTTTTAGACCCTGGATTTACCCAAAGTTAGAACCATTAAAAACTAGCTTACAAAAAAGCAACCCTACCGCCTTATTGTGCAACTTCCCTTATAACAACCTCAAAGCAAAAGCAACCTGTCAAAGGCTCTCACGTCGAAAAAAAACAATTTCCGCACACAACGTGAATCGTACCGTCATTGTCGCCGAGAAATATTGGCTTGTCGGCGTGTTTGGTCGACACAGGTCGACGCTGGCCGACAAAGTGCCGCGGGCTCGCCTGCAGCGCGTCTCGATAGTGCTGAAACGACAACAATCCACATGTTTTGCCGATTGTGCCATTGTTGCATTATGCACTTACAATTATTGCGACTTTGACTTTCGCCGATACCTGTTACGGTATTCCCTTTGCTCTAGTTTTTGTAGCACTTCGAAGCTATACTATTCAATTAATAGAAAGCGCAAACATGTTCGTGTATGAGCTGAATTTTTGTACGATATTTATACATAGTTCACACACAGATATAGTTATATTTGCGTTGAAAATACCTATGTGTTCTATTAATAAAACATCATATACGCTAAATGCTATGAATATGTATTGGAAGAGCTACTTAGTCTTCCAATATGCTCCACTCTTTGGACTCACCCACTTGTCTGTCACTATTCCGATCATAATTAGCAATAATTAAAGATATGTAGGATTTAAAAGTCAAACTTTTAACTGCTATTAAGCTACTACCACAGTATTATAATATATTTAGAAAATATTGTAATACTGTGCTACTACGTTTTTGCGCCAAGATATAATTATTCGAAACAAAGTAATAAAGGTATGCAAGATTTGTATCTTGCAAATACGCCATCTTTAAACAGTTAAGCGTAAACGGAACGTATGTTTACATTGTAACAAATTACAAGATTGCAAATGGCGTCACGCTCCCGCTACACTTTCACATCAGAATAGAAAGAGATGAGAGCGATAAAACATCACATTTGTTTAATAACAACACCCATTAGTATGGGCTAATGCGGTTATGTTGATAGAACCTCCACGATGCCCACACATACGTTTGGATAATGATTAGAAAAAATATAACTGCCTTATACCTTGCTCTATGTATGAAATGAATAATTTATGGAAAAAAATATTGTGTGGTTAACTTTCAAATTCTATTATTGTAAAAGATTGTTAACGATACTAGCAAGGATAAAAGAAAGATAGGATGTGAAATTAAGTACGAGTGCACTTGGTTTTATAAGCCTTTGTAGAGAATATAGAAATATATCTGTTTGTCGCCTGACGCAAGGAAATCTTGCAAAATTGTAACAATAGGTATTCTTTAAAATATCTCAAATATTCACAATCACACCGCAAATTTTCACACTATTCACATTCAACGTAAATTAATAACCTCACTTCGAAACACAAACAAAATCAATTTTTTAGACGCTATACAAATCCTGGAACATGACAAAAGGATCCCAGAGCCAAATGAGCGTACGCCCACATAACCGACGTGCTAATCCGGCCATCTGTTAAAATCGAAACAAACTGCTGAAACAAAGGCCGGCCGACGATTTTAATGAGCCCAGATTATGAAGGTGTTAAACCGCCGTCGCTGCGCTTTCAACTTCCAAATTATGACTTTTGAACGAAGCCGGCTTCACGGGGTCACATTTCGGCAATCGGCAAAGCTAATCTCGCCCTCTCACACCTCCCACACCACCATAAGCCTCTCGCATTTTTCAGACATAAAACTTTTTACAACCAGAAAACAACAAACTTGAACCCTAAATTAAAGAGATGAGGATTAAATTTACGCAGGCACGAATCGTAAGTTATTCAGCCTCATACGTTAAAATCTGAGTCGGAATTAAAAAGACTAAATAATTCTGTCCCGCAGTCGCAGGGAATTTGAGTAATGTGTGTCGTTTTATTTCAATACGTCATTTTAGCTAGCCACAAATGTTTGTGGTTAAAAAAGGTCTTGTTCTTACAAGATTTTTTGTTGATACAAATTATATAATGTTATGCTAATGCAAATTGATTTTAAGATGAGTTGAAAAGTAATAAATTTACTTGTCGCGTATTTAAGCAATTATGTAAAATCGTATCCACGAGAGATTATGCAAAGTGATGTCCACGTCCACAGCTATTCATGAATTACCACAAACGCAAGCCAAAAAGTGCAACACGCATTAAAATTTGCGTCGTCGTTTTATGTCATAAATCCAGATCGCGACACCAAAATATTGAATGGTGCCAAAATGTCACCGTGAGGCAAAGAGGCCGACAAAGAAGCCGCCACGCTGGGTGTTCCTTACAACATTGAGCCCCTATTTTTTCATTTCATTCAATTTTGACTTCTTTCAAAAGGCTATTAATATAAGCCGCATTTTTGAAATCGGTTTTGAGGCCAAAGCCGCGTATTGTTGAATCTGTTTTTTAATCTGTTTCCGTAGGATACCGCTACCGATTTATAAATGAGCCGGCCGGCGAGTCTCGACGGTTTTTGATTTAGGCGAATTAAAACATGATGTGGGTTTGTGTAAAAAACACGATGTTAATAAATAACGCGTGTTTCAAAAAACAGATGAAGACAAATCGCTACGAGACATATCAAATAAATTATAACTCTACATTAAGATGACAGTTTATTGATCTACTGCAGCGCAGATTTATAGCCCATTTATTTTTTGTCGCTCTTACGTTGCGTTAGATAGCATAGTAATACGCTAGGCCTATTTGGGAACATTTCTAAATCGATTAAGACTATGGACTTCAACTTATTTTGTATTTATAATACTCGCATATAATTAAACACAAAGAAAATAAAGAATAGTTAGGTCTCCTAATTGAATAATCTTAATCTACCATAATACGTAAGCCTCGTCCGAGCTTCTAAAGAGCTTAAAGCTTTATCAGCTAGAGATGCATATATTCACAGCGTTAGTTTATACGAGGCTTCTCTTTAACTTGGCTAATCTTATATGAGTCGTGCATGTTTTAATACAATGTATTCTGGGTTCACACATATTTCTGTCATATACGACTTTGTTGCGTAGCATTCGTTTTAAAACTCTTACTTGCACTATTTCATGAAATTCTAATTCCATACAGTAATACATTCACAAATGACTGATTACTATTTTATAGATATTAGATACCAGTTATTGACGCGATTGCTAATTAGTTAATAGGTTACCAATAAGTTAAAAAAGATATTATAAAAATAAACACGAAGTATCTAACACGTTTATTATCGACTATTTATAAGTTATTTTGTTACAGGGCGAGGTTCAGATTCATCAGACATAGAGTCAGAACCAGGTCTCACATTAAAGCGAAAGCAGCGTCGATCACGAACAACGTTCACTGGAGAACAACTCGACGCCTTGGAGAGAGCCTTCCACAGAACGCAGTACCCTGATGTATATACTAGAGAAGAATTAGCATTGCAAACAGGACTGACTGAAGCGAGAATACAGGTTCATATTTTACTATAAACTTTTGGTATGAATATTTTTTTTCATAAGAGTAATCGCATATTAGACGTTATATAATATGAGCTTGTTCGAGAATAAAAAATTGTAAAGAAGAAGTTTTTTTAAAGTAAATGGATGTAAGTCCAATATGCGATCCAATTATACACAGTTGGAGGAATAAAGTCCATAATTCATTTGTATGAATACATTTTCTACTAATCCTTTCGGAAAAGATAAAGAATGAAAAATGATGATGGAAAATTCTTATTTTGAATATGTAAATTCAAATTCGTATAAGTCAACAAAAAATATTCTACATCGTGCTAAATTCTGCACAAAAGAGAAATTTTAATTGTAACGTTATTTATTTAATTGTACATTTGACGTGCTCCCGAAACGTGATGACACAGTGAGTGAGCTAATAATATGAAAAATATAAAAATCAAGAGAGATAGTCGTTGCTTTATAGCAACGAATGAATTATTAATTAATTCATATCATATAACATGGTGGCATTGTCGATATATAAATTACCAATTAATATTTCTTTTGGACTTAGCCGTTAGTTACACACCAAAGCGACCATAAAAATTATTATCAAACTAATACCAAAGCAATTATACTACCTAGAATCTGCTTAAAAAAATAAACTTTATGTTTAATTTGTAGGTATGGTTCTCCAACCGACGCGCAAGACTGAGAAAGCATACGGGTTCCAATGCAGCACCTTCTTTGTCGTCGTACTCTTCGTTACCAATGCCTCAGATCCCATGTCCATACCCAGCAGGAGACATACCATCACTATCACAGCACCACCCGCAACATCCAGATGCTTGGCACCATCAGAAGTACACCAATTACAACCAACTAATGGCCCAATCTCAGCATTTAAACCAAGCTTTCCAGACGGCCAATTTCCCGAGTTCGTCTGGTGCTACATTTAGCCATTTAGTAAGCGCTGGCGCTGGAGCATCCCACAGTCAATTATTAGAAGCAAGTGCATCAAGAAACGATTATGCAAGATACCCAAACAGTGATGTTTATAATAAACCAATAAATTACTTGCCTAAGGAATCTGAAGCTAGTGATAAAGTTAGCGGTGAAGAAGTTATAGAACCGAGAGATGAAACTTATGTCAAAACTGCGAGCGATTATAAGGAATTAGCTAGCAATGAATATCCCAAAATTCCTACAGACTACTCAAAGATACCAGTTGAGTCATCACCTTCTAATTGGAGTCCATCTCATAACTCACTCAATATGGGACTAACTGGAATTCCAAGTGATTACAAATATATGAACGATCCTTATGCATTTTCCAATGTACCAGATCCCTTAAGCCAACATAATTATCCAAATCCACCTAATGCTGCTAACAAATATTGGATTTGACATTTTGTACAACTTAGATTGAATAGATCGAAAAATAAGTAGACAAGTCTTTCTACGGCAGTACCTAATATAGAATAGAATTATTTTTATTAAATTAATTAGTATAAGCCAATCTATATAATAAATTAATGTAAATAAATAAATTATGTATTGTATTATAAATGATTATGTAACTTTGCACTGTAGGTTAATTATTTGAAGTATTACCTCTGTTATGCATTCCTTTTAATACCTATTTTAATACCAAAAGTTAGTAGAATTATAGTAGAAGTCATTAGCAAATAAAGTTACTTATGTATTACCAGCTATTTGTTTAATTGAAACACCCATACAAAAGCGTTGGACTATATACTATAAAGTTATAAACCTTTAAGCTTAGAAACAATAGAACCTCATGATGGGCTCGTATGGTTCTGATAAAGTTTTGAAAACAAATTTAATTATACATTAATTAAATTTATTTTACTATTTTAATCTTATTATTCTCGCAGTACAAAAGCAATTTGGGATGTGAATAAAAGGAACTATAAATTAAAAAGGCATTTATTTAAGCTATACTAAAAAACGGTTTCTACAATAATATTATGTATTTAAATGCATTTTGGATACAAATTGCATGAATTTATAATTTTTACACAAAATCCAAATTTCTAAATTATCTAGTCCTATTTACATTTTATCGAATTTATTTGACAACTAATAATGTGTTATACTGTCCAACTACATTACTGGGTGACCATTTCTAACACTGTTGCGCCTGGTTCATTAGCTAAAGTAATGCCTATGTCTGCTGGAGTATTTGGTACAGATTCAGTAATTCCTGATTCGGGTATTGTAGAGGCTTGTTCTGTAGTACTTGGTTCATTTTGAACGTCCATTGTAGTTAATATATTTTCAGTAGCACTAGTGTCAACAACCGTCTGTGTCTGGGATACAATCGTGACAATTTCAGTTGCTTCACTTGAGATTGTTGCACTTTGTTCTGTTGCACTTGTTACATCGACATTACTTGGGTTACTTCCAGATCCTATATTAGTTTTATCAACATTTTTCTGTGCAAGAGTATTTGTTGTTTCACCGGTTTGAGTTGAATTTGTATTAACTGGTAGATTACCAGCTGGCTTTTCTGTAACAAATCCTTCTAAAACTATAGTTTCTGCCGGAATACCAGACGATGGTGATGATTCAATATTGGCCGTTGGTACATTATCGACAATAGTAGAGGGTTGCTGGTCTTTGTTGTTATTACCTGTTTGGTCCACGACACTCACAACAACTGGAACTAAGTTTGGAACTGAATTATCATTTGCATTTACAATAACTGCTTCTGAATTACCCAGGTTACTAACAGTAGCGATGTCAATGGGTACTACACTTGATGCTTCAATTTCACTAAGTACAGTATTTGGGGGAACTGGACTACTTTCACCAACTCCTATAACTTCATTTCCATTAGTTACATCTAGAGTAACACCGTTAGCTGGATCCTGACTATTAATATTGTTAACATTCACTGATGCAGTAGTAGCTACATCTACAACAGGGACGGATGAGACGGGTGATCCTCCAACAATAGAATTATCCGCAGCGCCTGTGTTTAAGCCGCTTGAAGTAATTCCATTGTTTGCATTCGATATTTCAGCACCTGGTTTATTGTTTGACGATACTATATTATCAGTACCTGCGACATTTGCTTCTGCTCCCGGTGCAACAGCATCTTGAATGTTATTATCTGCAACACTCACACCGTCTATGTTAGATTGGACGGTGCTTCCGGTGGAAGGATTATTATTTCCACTGCCTATCGACACTTGGGATTGATCAACTGGATTTGAGGCTAAATTATTGCCTGGTTGGCCATCAGATACAAGATTGTTTCCACCATTATTTTCAACTAAAGGTTGATCAGCTAATGGACTGCTTGCGGCATTATCACTGACGGTAACCAATGAAGGCTCATTAACTATTCCGGTACTCACACTATCAGAAATGCTTGGTACAGGCGCATCATTAGCATTTGCCGATGACACCGGAGATTGCGCTTCATTGTTGTTCACAGCACTTCCTCCAGCACCAACCGATACATCATTTTGGGAATTAATGGAATTTCCAGGTGTAGCATCGTTAGCATTTACGGCAGGTACTGGAGATTGTGCTTCGTTGTTGTCGACACCGTTTCCTCCGACGCTAACAGATACATCATTTTGTGAACC
>CAJQZM010044147.1:0-19203 GCA_907164665.1 Colias nastes
ACTCGCCCACGGGCACGACCTACCACGTCAATGACTGCCCGTGGACTGCCCCACGACTGCCCTTGGTAACGAAAACAATTTCGACTTTAGATAACTAAAGGTTTAAGACTAAACGTTAATAATTCTCTTATAAGGCCTAAGTAAAGAGAACATAACATGCTATAAATAAAAAATAAGTTTTGCATGTTTACGAAAGCATGATCGATTCTTGCTCAGTTACAACAAATAAGATAAATTATAATAAGGAATTATAATTTATACTTATTTACAAATATACCTACTTATTTACAAACATACTTATTTACAAATAAGATAAATTATAATAATTATAATTATTTACCTATCTTATTTGTTGTGACTGAGCAAGAATCGATCATGCTTTCGTAAACATGCAAAATATATTTTTAATTTATTTAGGTAAACATGTTATGTTATTTTTACTTAGGCCCTATTAGAGAAATTGTAAAGATGTAACTACATATACAATGTACACATATCAAATCATTTTTTATTCCATTAAATTCATGACGCTATAATTGCATTTTATGGTTCTGAAATATGCACTTGAGTATTTATCATGCTGTTACACAATACATTTTTATATCGCCATTTAATAATGGGATAACAAGGTATTTAACATTTGAGATAAGTATAATATTTAAATGGAGCTAATAATATTATATTGACGGGCTGTTATTTATCTAAAAACACGCAAGGTTACATAAAGTGTATAGTGTATAGGTACTGTATAATAAACAAGATTTTACAATTTTACAAACACGCGTATAATTAGAAGAGATTTATGTCTACGTAGGACATAAAAACAACTTTTTGAACTTATTATGTAGTAAGTTTTAGAAAAAAAAAGTAAAAGAAAAATTGCAAATAAATATTTTACTATGACGCATTGTGAAAAATACATAAAATTAAAAATAATAGCAACATTTTTTTCCCAACTAAATTTACTTAAAAATTTAATTTTGTATTGTTGAAAGCTATTAGGTTGAAAGATAAAAAAATCTAGGTATTTTTTCTACAGTATCGTAATTCACTGAACTCAAAACAGAAAGAATGCATACTTACTACATACTTTCTGATTCGATGTGCGTCTGTCGTGGCCATATCGTAGATTTGCTCATTTCATGAAATGATTGATCATTTCGTGAAATGAGCAAATCGGCCACGACACGTCTATTTAGAATGGAAAATCGACGTAATTGTTTGAAATAAATTGGAAAATCCAAAAGTGCACGCCTCATAATCTCAGTCGATATTTTTTTTTGTTTATTTAATAACAATTAAACCACATCGAATCAGACCCTGAAAAATGAAAGGGTTCTATTCCTGAGCATACTCAAGCGTAAGAGAAAAAAAAAAGACTCGATTAGTAAAGTATTTCGGTCGCTATCGTGTTAACAAGAAAATCCTCCGCACATACAGACACACGGACGTCCAAGACAGAACTTTTTTAAACTGTTTTGTGTTTTTTCTTAATATGTGTGTGTATGTATTATCTTACAAGTGCAATGTATGATACATAAAGACATTTTAAGTTTGAAAAATCAGATGTTTTGCGCGAAGTGACAGTAGTACCCACCTCAACGCTTCGCTTATGAGGCGTGCAAAAATATGTTAATTATGTCTCTGGTCATGTTATAAATATGCAAATAGGGTTTGGTTTGTAATTTACCTTGCTTGTTAGTTGTTTTGTCAAATTACAGCTTAGGATAATCATTATAATTATGTAGGAGAAATTATTCTAATATGATAATCACACAGATAATAATATAAAATTACTGGACCCGTGAAAACTATGTCTACTACATACGTAGGTAAAACCACAGGTAAAACACTACCTACGCATATAGTAAGCAGAGTTTTCTTATGAGCGATACAATGGACTTTGAACATTATTGCCACCGAACAAGGTTCTAATTTCAATGAATATTTGATACAACAGTCAACACCGATTGGACATTTTTGACGACCTTTCATGAGTCTGTTTAGTTATAGGAAATATTGAATAAAACGCAAATTCTAAATAAATCTTTATTCACTCATCCCATCCCCACAACCCGTGGCTTTCTCTTATTGTCTCCCTATTATCTCTTCTATGTCTTGTAACTGCACTGGCTTCTCCCTTCGCAATCGCCTTCTTCCTCTCCATTTTCTTCTGTCTTTGTTCTAGATTCTTCTTTACCTGCTGCTTCACAACATCTGGAGCTATAGTACTCGCAGAAGTATACGATCTCATAGACCTTACGTCCGACAATGCTTTTTCTATCATCGCCAATCTGTACTTCTGCGAGTTTTTATCTAAATCGCTTCCAGAATCTTCTATTTCTTCCGTTTTATCTTCTGTTTCTTTTTCAATTTTTTCTGTACCCTCTGTAGTTTCTTCTTCGTTATTTACATTTTCGATAGGCACTAGTTTAGGTATTTCTTCGTCTAGATTTAGTTTATTAGTTTTAGCAGCTAGGGTGTGTATAGTTTCGTCGTGTTGTATGGACGCTTCGACCTGCAAGAGATAAACAATTCAATTGAATTGTGATACAGGGGAGGTCGGGGTTAAAACGTGATTATTTATCTTGTATGTAAAAACAAAAACAAAAGTGAAGCTTTCTTGTTGTTGTTGTTCTAACTTTGTTATTTTAATTACAATTTTAGTCGAAATGTATTGTGATAAATAAAATTCCACTTTAAGTTACTCTTAGGAAAGTTCACACAATCAAATATATATACTGAAACACAAAGAAACAATCATAAGACAACATTATATTCACTCCCCAGCCATATTAGGACACAAAAAATCGACATTTAACCAATTTATATCTCACCTGACGTCTAAGTGTATCGATTTCATCTTCAGACACTTTAGTGGTGATCTCTTCACTCTGTTCACCTTCATCATCACTATCTTCATCACCGCTCACTTGGAGACCGATGCCCATTTCCTGTAATAGCGAATTTTTATAAAAACTGATATTAATGGTATTATTGAGTACAATACTTAAAAATATTACTGACGAATTTAGAAAAAATTACTTTTTCAAAATCTCAGTCACAATTTGAAAATTTAGATGTATTCTTTAAATCGAAATAATTTAAGGTTGTTTACATTGACATTACAAACAACTAGACACAATCGCCTATTAAAATATGGTCGTTAAAATATGTCCGAGTGGCGTAGTTTAAAACATTCATTGAAATTAGCACCTTATTTCATGACATAAAAGTTGAAAATTCTTTTATATTGCTCATTAAAAAACTCTGCCTAATATACGCGTAGGCAGAGTTTCTCTTTAGACAATTTTGGAGTATGATTGTGTGTCTAGTTCTTTGTTGTACGTCAAAGATTGTTAATGATAACATTATTTAGAACATACTTTTTTTTATAAATATATGTATTTAAAGAATAGAAAAATATATTTTTTGTTTTTTTTTTTATAAAATTTTTTAAGACACAGAACTAAATCTTACCTCTAACAGCTCATCCTCCAGCACTTTATTCCGCTTATACCCAGAGCAAGCCACTTCAGTATCAAGTCGATCGTCTCTCTCGAGTTCTGAAAACTTCGGGTAATCCTCGCTTTCGTAAGCGAAACGCTTCTTGAAGAACTCGCGGACACAACGCACGTCGCGATCGAAGTAACTGGCATAAAGGAAATTTAATTAAATGCTGTTCTAAATGTAAAGAAAATTTTAAAGATTCGGAAAACTAGCAAATGCTATAAGAGAAAAAATGTATACTTTTTTCGTCATACAAAATTCTTGATGTCATATGAATTACACTGTAGTTTGTTTTGTTGTTTTTTTCTTCAAATCTTTTTAAGCAATTTTTTTAAATATTTACTTTAATAATGTTTTTTTTTTTTTTCAAAAAAATGCACTTTATAATCTCACTAGCTTACCGCCCGCGGCTTCGCCCGCTTTGTCTAAAACCTAATAAATTATATACTAAAACCTTCCTCTTGAATCACTCTATCTATTAAAAAAAACCGCATCAAAATCCGTTGCGTAGTTTTAAAGATTTAAGCATACAAAGGGACATAGGGAAATAGGGACAGAGAAAGCGACTTTGTTTTATACTATGTAGTGATGAGAAGAGTCTTCTTTAGCAATCCTTATAAAAAAAAACATTGTTTATTCCAAAAGAAAGAAAAATTATCTAACAAATAAAAATCCTCACACATTCATACTCACAGCTCAGCATTAGGATGCTCCGTAGACACCATCTGCGGAAAGTCAATGATCACGGGATGCCCCTCATCATCGATCATGATGTTGAACTCGTTGAAGTCTCCGTGGATAACACCACAGTTACCGAGCCGCACTATGAGACCCATCAGCTCGTCGTAGAGCCACTCAACGTCAGATACTGATGTGACATGGGTCCTAGAATTATAATGTGTAAAATAAAACTTTTATGTATGTTGTGCTGTTCAAGTCATTATCAGCGGCATCAACAATTGCAATACATAATATAAATGAGATGTAGGTTACGAATTAATGACTGATGGAGGTTTTGAGGACCACAAAAGAGTGTTGTTGATGCATTGTTTTGTCTAAGTTTTTGATAGAACTTTTCATTAAATGCAATGCTCTAATGATGATTATCAACTGTATTAAAAAATATGTTGAAAGTAGTAGTTGCTCTTATAATTGTCCTTTTAGTGATTTTTTTTTTATATTCATTTAAAATACATTAAGAAAAAGTAAATTAAATAAGCAATTTAACAATACATTTTTATTAATTTATGTTCTTGCGAAAGCGAATTCGAAACGACATACATTACATATTATTTTAGCGTTTTTTAACATCAAAAGAGCTTAAAATATGATTTAAACAATAAAGAAACACTTTTTCTCTAATTTGCCTTACAACTACAGCTATTACTTACAACGGCCCACCCTGCACTAGCTCCATAACAACACAATGTCTGTTGAAGTCAATCGGTTTGGGCACTGGAAAGCCTCTATCATACAGTGCCTTCATGTAAGCAAACTCTTTGGTAGCAGATATGCGAGAGAGGTAAAGCCAGGACGCGCGGTTCCTGTGCGCGTGGTAGTCGCGCTTGTCCTTTATGTTTCGGAAGCATGTGCGGCCTAGTCTGTAAATTAATTTTTAAAACTATAGTGATTAAAATGAATCGCCAAATGTGTTGCTTGGCGTAAAACATGAAAAAAAACATATAAAGCATATCATCATAATGTGTTTGAATTTTAAATATAATGAGATTGAGCCTTGTAACTTGATCCTTTTAAACTAAGAGATATGTATCAATGAAATATGCATGTATTGAAAAAGCTTACAGTATATAAATTTATAAAGATACGGATTGGGGTGAAAGGATGCCGGTTCGAGTCCCGCCTTGTGATCAAATTTTTTCTATTCTTTATAAATTTATATTTATAAAGCATTTTAATGCCTTAAAACCAAAAATATCAAATTCAAGCTTACAGTATACCTACATGTCCCTTTTAAAAATGTATTTTTTACTACTTAATACCTGTGCAATTTTAAACACAATGGAGTTTTGTCTTCATCTGCAACTGTGTAAATATTAGACTCTTTGCCGACACCAATCTGATTTCCAAAAGATGCAATTACTTTCCTGTTTGTGAGGGCTTTGAGAGCAAGGTAGTCATAGCCTGCGTTTGTGAGCCGAAAACCATCATCTGTAATGTAAATATAAAGATTATAGTATTGCAGAAATAAAATGGTATAATAGTTACAAGAGAATGCAGTTTAATATGGATTCCAATTTATTTATTAGTTTATTTATTCATATAGTTTAGTTTACTTTCAACATGCAATGCATAATTATATCATACAAAGCTACTGATATCTGATTTAGAAGAACTTACAATGTTTTCCTCTTTCATATGTCAACAATCTGTGTTTACATAAATCCTTCATCAATTTGTGAACACCACCATGTCGCAAGTTAGCGATCGACGCTACTAAAGAACCGGGAACTAATTCGTGATTTTTCATACCCATTTCGACCTTAAAACAAATGAAATAAACAGGCAATGCTTCATAACCTTACGGTATAGTTAGAGGATTGTATTAGTCACTTACAGCTGTTAAAACACGAAAATCTTCTCCCGTCAAGTAACGCAGAATAGTAACGTCGAGTTTACCCATTTTGAATACTTAAATAGGCTCACTTCTAGAAAATAAACAAATAAAACGTGGTCACAATTCACATCCACATCGCCAAATCGTAATATTTTGATTTTTGTGTCATTGTCAAATGTCAAATGTGACTTTTTTTTTTTTTTGCTTTTCATGGCAAGAAGCTTGGCAAGAAGAAACAAGTGTGACTTACGGTGACTTATGAGTTGTGACAGCTGACTTTATTTTTTCGTTGGCATTTCGACTGATCTATTTGCCAGTGTCAAGTTTTAAAAAACTGAGAGCTTATGTTTTTTTATTTCTTACTCACACATCCTTTAAGTTATATGAACCCTGAATATCCATGTTTATTTTAGGTTTGTATGTAGCTCAATTTTTCAAAATTTGTTACTTAAAAAAAGGCGATTAATATTAAACTAGCAACATAGCGTTCCTTGAGTTTGACAAATGACAGTTGACATGTTTTGACTTTTGACTTTTAAAATCGAATTGGATTTGGATGGATTTGGACGTCTGGAAGTTTTTAATATTTTGATTTATGTTTAGTTTCACTTATATATTTAGCTATTTTTATGTTCTCTGTTACTTCTTTACTGTAAAATATAATAATAATGGCATTAAACGGTTTTAAAGCTGGAACTATAAGTTTAGACGAGCCGCGATCTATTTATTATGCAGGGCAGGTGCTCACGGGCAAAATTCAATTCGAATTGGATGAAATGTTAACATTTACAGGTACCTTTTGATTTACTTTCACAATAATATGTTACATATCACAAAAATATTTAATTTTAACATTTATTTGTTACAGCCATCAAAGTTGCATTCATTGGCCAAGCTATCGTGAAATGGTCAGAATATCAAACTGAAAAATATTCTGGTGTTGAAAGGACTAGAGAGATAGAATATGGTGGCCAAGAACTATACTTCAACTTTGAACAATGTCTATGTGGTGGATCTGGTTTGTATTTATATCCATAAATAAAAGAAATATTGTAAATAACTACTATCATCTACTGAAGATCACTTACTATGGACTTCTCTATCTATCTCGTACATAATATCTGCTAATTTATAGACAACTAGCAATAAAAATATAAATACTTATATTCTTCCATGTAATTTGACCATCACCTTTATATTTACCTATTACTGCTTGCAGTAGAAAAAATTGCAAATAGGTAATAATTGTTAAATTTTAGAGATTAGTTTCAAATTTATGCAAAAATGGCTAGATATGTTTATATACCTATATGACTTTAATTTGCAACATTTCAGTAACCACTCTACCACCTGGCCCTCAGTCTATAAACTTCTCTTATCTAATACCAAGTAATGTGCCGTCGTCCTTTCAAGGGGCTAAAGGCCAGGTTAGATACTCTGTAAGGGCATATCTTGACTATCCAGACACTACAAGGGACGAACTTGTCGCTGACTTTGATGTGATTGCTCCCTTGGACTTAAATACTGTAGATTGTATTAAGGTATATTTTTCTTAATTTAATTTTTAGTGTCACTTGTTTTGTTGTATGTATATTGTTATATGCCAGATAAGTTCACTTATTTAAAAAAAAAGTTGATAGATAGTTACATTAGAAAAAATAGAAGTACTCAAAACTTGTTAGTGTAATGTATAAAATTACTGTATATGTTAATTAGGCCTTCATAAAGCAATGTGGCCATATTATGTAACCATTATTTCCAGTTCTTAATTGGTGATGATTACACTCAATTAATCACATTGTCATTGTAATATTTGGTTTTTCAAATTGTATATAATTATTATATCATCTAAATATGAAATCTACATCTTTATTAAAAACATAATAATACACACACACACTAATTCAAGCCAAATGCGTTGAACAAATATACACAATATAGTATCTAATGCTTTAATTGTGTATTTCAGACCCCAATAGCAATGGAGTTTGAGGAAGTATCAAGTTGCAATTGTTTTTGTGAAGATGAATTAATAAATATTAAATTTCAAGCGCCGGTGTCTGGTTATTGTCCTGGGCAGATAATGAATATCCAAATAGATTCGCAGAATGACACTGGTTCTGAAGTTAACAAGATTTTGTTTCAAATAATTAAGGTAAGAATATAGTTTGAACAAGATGGAAAAACAGGTTTTTATTTATAAGTAAAAGTAGAAAGGGAATTTTTATAGTGGAAAGGGCATTTACATTGTCTCAAACCTAATAAATTATATACTAAAACTTTCCTCGAGAATTACTCTATTTAAAAAAACGCATTATTTTAAGGTATTTTTTTAATCCGTGGCATTGTTTTAAAAATCTAAGCATTCCGACACACAGAGCGGCTTTGTTTTTTACTTATGATATGTTATGTATTAAAGTTAATAAAAAATGATGTATATTTAAACAAGATTTTCAAATTGCAGAAGGAAAGATACCACTCTCAACAGCCAACAGAAAAAAAACCAGAAATGTTTATGTTTCAATGGATTTAGGGTGGCGAAAAAGTCGAAAATAAATTTGCGCGTTTAAAATTTAATAGTCAAAATTACAGAGTGCGTTTGGTACAATTAATTTTAGCGAAGGAGTTAACTGCTCGACGGCTGCGTGGCGAATCGAAGTGGTAGCGGACAATCGTAGGTCATCCGCGGCCAATCGCACGGCGCGGGGACGTAGCGTATCCACATACATAGCGCCAGAAGAAATTCTATACACCATGGCACATGGCCCCATCCTGGCCCATTCGAAACGTAGCTTCACTTGCCAGATGAGAGTGCCCAATATTATTGCGTATAATCTAGAAAACTGTCGGATTATTGATGTCGCGTATTTTTTGAAGGTTAGTATTATAGCTGAACTGGTGATCATTTGTGCTCAATTTTTTGGAAATAAAGTTGAAATAAATTTTAATTATCTAGAGTTGTTGTTAATATATTACAAAGCTGAAAATGCATGTTGAAAAATTCTCATCTGGGAAGCGACAAATCTATACATATAATAAATCTGTAGAAGGGTCAATTCTGTACATTGAAAATATTGAAAAAGTAAATAGCAGGGGGTGTTACTGGATCGATACCAAACCCAAATATGTGATTAAAAAAATTTTTGTCTGTCTGTCTGTCTGTCTGTCTGTATGTATGTGAAGACATCACGTGAAAACTAACGGTTCGATTTCGATGAAACTTGGTATAATTATACCTTATTATCCTGGGCGTAAAATAGGATACTTTTTATCCTGGAAAAATACGTAGAAAAAAATTAATCTTAATTTTTCAGTTTTATCCATAGACGTTGTTCTGTAGAACCGCGAACACACGTTGCGTATTATTATAGGCCTAGCCGTATTTGGGTCCAATAGATATTTATAGATGTCATTGTCAGAGTTACTCAAAATGGAGAAATAAACCATCCACTCGAAGACCGACATCCGCGCGGACGGAGTCGCGGGCGGAAGCTAGTAAATAAAAAATGTAGCAATATTTATAGACTATTGCTCAAAAAATGTTAACCATGAATACAAGGTTTTATTCTTTACACAAACAGTACAATATTTTGTACTTCAAGCCACACTGTATATGTGCAAAAAATAATAATATTAAAATTTCAAAACAATGACGTTTAAGAATAAATAAAGACGCATATGAATATGTAACGGCGTAAGAAAAAAAAATCGTTATTGCTTAAATATTCATGATGAATAAACACTTGCAAATATTGTATATAAATAGGCAAAAAACCTTGATAACAACTGTATGAATTACATATTTAATTTTTTTTTTTATTTTCAGGTAAAACTAAAAATGTCTGGCTGCATCGACGATGTTGAAGATGAATGTGAGTTCTGCATCGGTTTAGTGCCTTTACAAGAAACGGTCGAAGGAACATACGCACATCCTATGTCCTCTTTACTCCCGGAAGCTCCCGTTCCAACAATACAAAATACACAAACAATTCCAAATAACTCATATTCTTTACAAAATGTTGCCAGTCTAAATCAACAAAATGCATATCCACAAAATACAGTGTGCCCTGCACAGAACTATATCGAGATAGAAGGAAATAGTTCGTCGATTTATATGAGAACCGAGCGTGTAACATTTTGCGCAGGTACTTTGACGTCACGCGAGTCTGATGTTCACAACGTCAAAATAATTGTCTCCAATAAATAGAAATTAAGTACTACCCGTTCGGTTCGAGTTGGCCGCTCCCACCCTTCCCGCTTCACCGCACCGCACTCCTAGACAGACCCTGTTAGTACCGTCAGCAACGCTATCACGTGCGCCCGACCATCACTAATATCACTCCCGTTGTTTTTGGTTATGGTATTTGATCGTTTTGTTAAGTTTGATTATTATTGCTAAGTTTTATATAGTTTTTTACTGCTATTAGCGAGGAAATCGCTGTAGTAAGTAATTATACGATCTGTTTTTGTTATTTTATTTTTCGGAGTGTTATTATTTTTTTTTGTCGACGGTACCAGTTGATGTGCCTGTGACGTCATTTTGTAACGGTCATCGACGGCCAACTCGAAGCGAACGGGTAGTACACTAAGTACACACACGGAGAGCGGTCGAGAGCGGACTGAGCATCGTGGCGAGCAAAAACGATGATTAATCGTCTTTTTGCCACGCGAGGTACGTATACACTCTTTCCTTCTATCTCGATATAGTTCTGTGGTGCCCTGTTCCTAATGTTGCTAACCTAAATAATCAGCCTAATTATGTCATCGGTTTTAAAGTATCGGGGTTGCCAGAGGCAAATGCAAGTACATAGCCAATTAATTATTATCAAAATAGATATTCAAACGAATATCCTAAACCATCTGCCCCACCAATGTAAGCTTAAGAGATTTTTATATTTTTGTATGTTTTACAACTTTTTTTACTGAGCAGAATATTTTACGTACAAATGAATTGTAATGCTTTGGCTCTTATTTAGAGTGCCTTAATATAAAGATGCTAATTTTTTGAAAATTTATATTTTAATACTGAATGAATGCGTGTATATTTTATAGGGATCGCTTATTTTTATAAAGGGTATACTCGAATATAATTAATTATTAGCTTGTGAAGATTTTTTATAACTTTCTAAAGACATATTATATAATTATTGACGTATAACGTTTTTTAGATTTAAATATTAGACAAAATGCATATTAGAAATCGCACTATGTGTACATAGTACATCCTTAGAAATTGATTACGAAAATAATAAACAAGTACATTTTACAATTAAGAAATGGAAGTTTAAAATTTTTAATTTTTTCAATTTTTGGAATCTTTAAAAAAATATATTAATTACCCTATGTGTATTAATATTTTTTTTATAATAATATACAGTCACGAAGTGATTAAATATACCTACCTACATATAACTGCTATAACATAATTTTTTTAAGTGCCATAATATACTATTATTTCACAGTTTCAGTTAGTCATTACTCATTAAGTCTGTTTTAAAAACTGAAATGAACATATTATATTTTTTATATTTTAAAAGAGGCATACATATTTGTTAAATCGTTAGATAATCTCGTATGAATTTATGTAATTATACTGGTTAATAATCTCAAGCTCTTCATTTTTTAAACACCAACAATATCTTTGGTTGAAATATTTTCGATCATGCAAATTGATTCTGAAACTATTTTATATAAAATGATATTTTGCATATTTCAACCGTGTTACAGAAAATTACCCGAATATACTTACCTCACAATTTTTTTAAAGGTATTGACAGTACCTAATTACCTACTATATTAACACAATATACAGATACATACAGTAAGGAAACTTCATACAAAACGTCCGAAATGGCTCACGCACACAAGCAAGCGTGTTTACGAGAATCCTGGGTATTGAGGGGGATCGATAGTAGCGGGTGACACATCCACAGATTTTATTTATTTATTTATTTATTTATTTACGGCATACGCCAAACCATACATATATTAAACTTAATTCTAAACTTATCACTATGTCCTTAGTTCTAGGTACCTCTTACATTCTTCACCTATCATTCCCATCCCTGACACAAACAAATCATATACTGGTGCAGAATTGAGGATTGAGTTCAGCAGTGAAAGCATGCGAGGCACCGGAGACTGCTGGCGTTGAACCGTGCGTGTGCGCCAAGCAGCTAACAGTTGGTGGCTACGAGCCCGTGTATAATTGTCAGGCACATTTAGCCGTAAGAGCATTTCTAATAAATCATTAGAATCTATTTTATTGTATAAAACGTTAAGAGCAAATTTAACAGTTGATAGACTTCTACGAAGTTCCAGCGAGTTATAACCCAAACTACCCAGCAAGAATTTTGTGGGATACAGATATGGGTAATAATTATATCTTCTTGCATACAAGGACCTTAAGAATTTTTTTTGTACCTGCTCCAACATAAGGATATATTTTTTCTCGTAGGGACTCCAGACAATGGAATTAGTCTCTAGAATACTCCTAACAACTGCCGAGTAGAGAACTCTAATAGCGCTATCTGAAAGTCCGACAGAGTTGCGCAGTAAGAATCCTAAACGTTTGTATGCAGCGTTAGAAACATTGTGAATATGCTCATGAAACGAAAGATGAGGCACGAATGTAATACCTAAGTCGCGTACTTTATTCACACGCGATATTCGATCCTGTCCTAAACTATAAACATAGTTCCGTATATAGGCTGAACGACTAAATGTCATAAATTCACACTTGTCAATATTAAAGTGTAGTTTGTTCTCCACACTCCACATATAAACTGCATCTACGTCTGTTTGCAAGCGGTAGTAATCTTCATCCGATTTAATGACCTTAAATATTTTAACATCATCGGCAAAGAGTAAGATATCCGACTTTTCAATTACATCCGGTAAATCGTTTATCAGTAATAAAAACAGCAAAGGACCAAGATTTGATCCTTGACTTATACCAGATCGAGTAGAATAAGAATCTGAAATATACGGGCCATATTTTACAAATTGTTTCCGATCCCTAAGATAATTAGAAAACAGCTTGAGCAAAGTCGGGCCACATCCATGATCTGCTAACTTCAACAACAGTACATCATTATCAACACGGTCAAAAGCTTTGCGGAAATCGAGATAAATAACATCGACTTGATTCTGCTTATCCATTTCACGTGATAATGTCTCAACAAGTGAAATGAGATTTGTAGCGACCGACCTGCGTGGTAAAAAAGCATGCTGAAGAGGAGAGATGTATGGCTTGCATTCATGTAGCATTTGAGAATGCAAACACATCTCAAATACCTTGGCTAGTGAACATAAAATCGCCACTGGTCTATAATTTTCAACTTTGGTTCTACTACCAGACTTAGGAATCGGAATAACTCGCGATTTCTTCCATAGTGTAGGGTATACACCTTTCATCAGAATAAGATTGAATATGTGCATTATAGGTTCAATTAGGTATTCCACAAGACCCTTAATGATATAAGCAGGTATCATGTCAGGTCCAGGAGAAGCGTTAGATTTTAATTTTTTTATACATCGACTGATTATATCTTTATTTAAAACCTTTATATCGAAGAAACGTGAACTGGACCTAGCCCTAGAATTAGCAAAGTCAAAGTCTAGTTTTGGTGAATTAGTTAAAAACACTGATTTGAAATGCTTAGCAAACGCTTCTGCCATGTCCTTACCCCGGTACTCAGTATCATTAAAGGTTACCATTGTTTCTGTATTATTTCCTTTGCGCAGTGAATTAACATATTGCCAAAATTGTGTTGGTGTATTAACTAAATTTGTAGATATTTTATCTAAGTAATCCTTATGTGCTTTATTAATATCATTTTTAATTTTTGACCTTAAAAATTTAAAATTCATCATAAGCTCCACGGTTATTAAGAAATTTCCACTGCCAGTGTAATTGAGCTTTGATTTTTAAATTGTGTATGATTTCATTATTATAATATACTGGATAAATACGACGATTCGTCCTAGGTTTTTTATTCGGAATACATTGATCAAAAAATTCATAAATAGTACTGTTAGGGCGTTTGTCCACTACAAGGAATTTTACGGTCCGGCATTCCGATTTTTTACGGTCCGGTATGGCACGCCATTAATCTATATACTAGCTTGTGCACTATACGTAATTTTACTGTCCGACATTTTACTTTTCCCTATTCCGGATGGTTTTTTGTGTCTACGAGTCGCTGTAGGTATAATTGTTTTCGAATGCCCACTTGCTTGGATTTTACTATTTTTACTGCATATGCCAATTGAAAGCAAGCTCTTGTTTTACTTTCTTTTAGTTGGCAATGAGATTTGAGAAGTCGGTATTGTTATTTTATATACATTGACCAAGCATTGACCTATAATTATTATCTAAGTAAGTGTTGGTAAGTTAAAGTTCAAGTGGGAATAGCTTTAGCTCCTCGTCACCGATTAAAATAAATAAGTGAAACACGCATTTTAAATCTCTTACGGAACTTTACTTTTTATTATAACGAAGTAATATAATATTTCACCTTCTATATTTTTTACTCGTTTCTTGTAAAATGCAAAAACAATCATTTATGATAGCATTATACCGCCAAACTTCCTTGAACTGTACCGCACTGATCCGAGTAAAGACGGACAGGTGCACAAGCAATTCATCGGTTTTTTCATGCCACACCGGACCGTAAAAAATCGGAATGCCGGACAGTAAAATTCCTTGTAGTGCACAAGCGCCCTTAAAGTATTCAAGTGAATCATCTACCTCAGGAATATTATAAATCAATTAATGAATTTTGAATGACAAAGATACGTCATAGTATAGAAAAAAGTTTGTATGTGTTAGTAATATTTTCGATGTGTGAAAAAAAGTGATGTCAATGAAACACTTCACATTAAATGGACCTATTTATGCAAAAAGGGACCAACCCACATCTTTTGCGAAATTGAGTTAAGTACACAGATAGTGTTAAAAAAACGTTTTCTACCTTCTCAAAAAATTTGGTAGAGCTTTGATAACTGTAAGTACAGTTTTTTACATGTCAGTTGCGGAACCAACCCAAATTCGCCAACTTTCATTATGCAAGATGGAACCAAAATTGGTTGGTTCTATTTTATCACAAAAAGCTTCATTAGTTTTCAAGGTAACCAGAACCAACTGACTTTGGTTCTTGTTTGCATAATGAAATTTCTCGGCCTTTAAGTATGCAAGGGGCTTGGTTCTATGTTGAATTTGATTAATATGTTCTATTTTTTTAACTTTAATCATGTTTTTATTATAAAAAGCACTAAATAAGAATTTTCAAAATGATTTACTACAATTTTACAAAAAAAAATGTATCTACTTAAAAGTAAACATCTATTACTTCAAAATCGGGAGTCGCGGAAAAGCCATTGATATCATCTTCTACAATATCTTTGGTCTTTATTTTTATTTAATTTTTTTGTAAAAAATTTGAGCGTTGTTCGGAATGAGATGCAAAAAAACTTTTTAAATCCGGTAATTTCTCCTCGGGAGTACGTATGGTTGTGGGCCAGAGCAAGCAGAGCCCCGCAGGAGTTATTTCAGAATATTAAACGCTCAACACCATTTTTTAATCTTTCCGTGATCCAAATCAAACTAACGAGGATGCTTAAAGCATTCATGATTGACCATCCAACAGTAAAACAAATCAGTCATAATTTTTTTTGTGTCTGGTCACAATTTTTTATCCAAAGCTACCGATTTTGGCCGATTGAGTACTGAGTACTGAGCTCAATAAAACAAAGACTGTTTATATCCTGGAAAACTACATATAAATCATTAAATATGTAAAAAGACTTAAACAAAAGACTCTGTCTTCACAAATCTCTTCTAAATAAAAAAAAAACATAATGAATCATCACTATCATGAAGACAGATGAAAGCAGAAGATGGGTCTACTGTATCTTAGTTAGATACAAAAGTAGTGTCATTAAAGTGAAACAAATATAATATGTATTTTGATATTATTACAAAATTATCGTGACCTTCGTGTCCTTAATCCATGTTATTTGGAGTCGGTTTAACACGGTTTATTTTTCTTTTCTCCTGACAAACATCAGGGCATATTTTACTCATTTTTCTTTTTTAATATAACTATGCACACTTACACCTCTTTCCCTTGGCCTTCCTCTTGTTCTGCATCCATCAACATTCATATCCATCACTTTCTAAGTCATATGCGTGTCATCTATCCTCACCACATGTCCATACCAAGACAGACAATTCCCTTCCAATCTTTCTGTAATAAAACCAGTTTAAATATTCTTTTTATATATTCATTCCTTACTTCATCCATTCTTGTCAACCCACACATCCATATCAACATTCTCATCTGCGCTAAATGCAATCGTTTTTCTTCCATCTTTTTCACTGCCCAGCTTTCCAATCCATACAGTACGACAAGTCTAATCAAGGATTTTTATATATTTCCTGTTAACTTTAAGGGCATACGTAAATTGCAATTAGTTCCAGCGAACTGTCGCTGCTTTATTTAGCCTGTTTTGATCGGATGCTTAACTTTTTTCTTTAATTATGGCAACAATAAAAACCAAAATAATTTTGCTATAAAGAACCAACCCACAAAAGCGTTTTTTTGCAAGACAGAACCGGCCGGTTTTTCAAGGATTATTTTGTTAAAATTTAATAAATATCCATGAATCTGGTATCCCTAGATAGGATTCGATATGATACACACGCCTAACAACTTTTTTTCCCCAAATTTTACAACATATAGTTTTTGCAAACGATTTTCACAAAAACCTCATTTTCTCGAAATTGATTCGGTGTGGGTTGGTCCCTTTTTGCATAAATACGTCCAAATAAATATCGATTGTTTCAGTTTGTAGCCCTTTCAATATATATATTTGTAAATACCGTATCTGACTACAAGTTAAAAAGAGACTATTTTTTAATTTCTATAGATATGGCAGCATGAGTTTTAAATTATGTTGACATATTTTCTACCAAAATAGCTACAAATAGTCACTTTTAGGAGTCCAGTCTGTTTAAAGATCGCATCTATTTTTTACGCAATCTAGAAGAGCACAAAAATCTAAAAAAATGGAAACCTTAAAAAAATCTTGTTTAAATTTATGTGCATAATTACGTAAATATTAGGGAAGAAAAAGATAGATATTATAATTATTGTATTTTTATCGATACGTGACGTCACCACTTTGTCAAGCACTAAGCCTGTCAAACTATTTTCTTTTTCATCCTAAAACAAAAAGGTGGAGGTTCTATGCTCGTATAATAATAATTTTAATTTATTTTTGCATACCTACTTATTTTGTGTTTTTTAATTTAATTTAATTTATCGTTTTAAAAATAATTTAGTAGGTATACCTACATACAAGTGTTGTTAATTCTGGTTTAAAATAATTATTATTGAATATATGTATAATACAAATATCAAGCATTATAAATAATTTAGGTACATTAAATAGCCTTCGGCGTCCATAACAAAACAAGATTTCGAAATATAGCACTGAAAAAAAGTATTTACTTTTACAAGGTGTATTAATTCGGATTGTTGCTTCTTGTAAATTCATATTTAGGCTACACCATTTTTGTATTTGAACGGGTTTTAATCTCAAAATTACCACAAAATCAACTGTGAAAAAAAAGCAAACAGAAATATACAGGCCGAATTGATAACCTCCTCCTTTATTTTTGAAGTCGGTTAAATATCAAAAAGGTAACAGCCCTATAGCTATAATAGTGCTTATGTCATAATTTCATCGCAGGGGCTTAGTTTCCTAACTGTATGTACGTATATATCTGTCAACTGTGATATTAATGTGACTACACATACATGCTAAATTGGTGCTGTGTATTTATGTTTTATTGAAGCTCTAAGCAAAATCACAAAATAATACTTAATGTAAAATCAGCATTTGTGATTGTTTATTTTATATAATTTTTACAATATGTTGTTGAATATTTTAATGTTAGAAATAGGTATATTGTTTATGATGTTAATGATAATATATATTTTATTCTTACATCGTTGTTTTCTTTTACCCATTTTTTTGTCTTTGAATAGTTACTTATAATAGCTGATTACCCCGGCATCTGTTATTTTTGGAGTCATCTCAAGTACCTATACAGTTTATGTATTTTTATATGATATAATAATAATTCTTATCCAAAAGGAACCAAATACTATTAATATTAAAAATGCGAAAGTTTGTGAGGATGGATGTGTATGTGTGTGTTTGTTATTCTTTCACGCAAATACTACTTAACCGATTGCAATGAAATTAAGCACACATATAGAGGGTAACTTGGATTAACACATAGGATAGGTTTTATCCCGGAAATCCCACGGGAACGGGATCTATGCGGGTTTTTCTTTGAAAAGGCGGGCGAAGCCGCGGGCGGGAAGCTAGTAAGTCATAATACACCAGGGTAGAAACCTTTAAAAACAATAAAAAGAGAAAAAAAATCGCAGTAGGATGAAACCCATTAGAAAAGGAGGGGAATATGATAAAAATAAAAGGAAAAATAAATTACGGTCAATCCGAGTTCGGGAAGTGGGAGGGGGGGAGCTTTTAAGAGAAAAAAATGGTCTCTCTCGATTTCCGACAAAACTACAAGTCCTACGGAAAAACGTTCAATGGCAAAGTTGTAGGTAATAAAAAGATCTAAGTACAACTTTTGTATTAACAATTTTTTCACATAACCTCAAAGGTGAAAAATTCAAAAAACCAAGATTTTGGTTTTTTATTTTTATCTACTTCAAAACATTGAGATATACATATGGAGACGACACCGCCTACATCACTTATGTTCCGCTCAACATACGCCATATGGCGTAACTGCACGCTCATTTTTTATTTGTTTTAAAGTGAAACGCATCAAATATGCCTTCGTGTGTGTTACGATATTGCACAAATAATACAAATAATACGGAAAAGTGCAAAGGAATAACTTTTATCGGTAAGTACCTAACTAGATAATAATTTTTATAACTTAGTTAGAGCAAAAAAATGGCGCACAGATTTTGTTCGTGGTGTCTCCTCCATACGTAGTAATATTATCTCAATGCTTCAAAAAAATTTTTTTTTCTACTAAATTTGGTGAAAACTTACTTTATTATGTCTCA
>CAJQZM010044148.1:0-16735 GCA_907164665.1 Colias nastes
TACATTCAAACTAATATTTAACCCGGCCTCGCGTGTAATTTCTTACATCAGAAGCGGGATAGAATTCAAGCCTACACTTTTTTAAATGTGTTTGAGTTTACGTAGTTTTGTAACGGCATACTGGCGTTTGTGTTTTTTTCGTGCGTTGTGTGAAGTAAAAGTTTGTTGCGTGGATTATTGTAACGGGAATGTAGTTCATCGAAGGAGTTGTGTGTGCTATCCGGACTGCGCCCTGCGGTCCGGGGTAGTTGAGCCTTCATTTGTGTTAAGCGAACGTCGTGCCTATGTCACAAATGAGTAGGTGTTGTTCCCATGATACGCGAACGGAGTGCCTATGTCATGTGGATGTCGTTGTTGTTCTGTAAGGTCAGTGTGGCCGAGGCAGGATGGTTGTGTAATCCCGAGATGAACTACCGTAGAGTTGTAATACGAGAAAAGGCGTACGAGGACGTACGATTGTCAGTATGGCCGTGTTAGACGTAACTTTTAATTTAATATTTTTGTGGATGAATAGTTGTCAATGTAGTTGTCATTATTTTATGTCTGAACATGCTTAGCTGTCGAATACTATAAATTGCCGCTTTCCTTTGACTCGTGGCGCATTCGTACGAATCGTGCCTAGGGGCTCAGACGTTGTTTATACGACGTTTGACCCAACTACCCTCACTTTGCTAATAGTCGTTGACTTGCTGCGTTTTGTTATCAACTACCTACATCAATTAGGTAGCTGTGTAGAATCGCAGTACATTCTTATTACATTCAAACTAATATTTAACCCGGCCTCGCGTGTAATTTCTTACAATATGTATTTAAAGAATAGAAAAATATATTTTTTGTTTTTTTTTTTTGATAAAATTTTTTAAGACAGAACTAAATCTTACCTCCAACAGCTCATCCTCCAGCACTTTATTCCGCTTATACCCAGAGCAAGCCACTTCAGTATCAAGCCGATCGTCTCTCTCGAGTTCTGAAAACTTCGGGTAATCCTCGCTTTCGTAAGCGAAGCGCTTCTTGAAGAACTCGCGGACACAACGCACGTCGCGGTCGAAGTAACTGGCATAAAGGAAATTTAATTAAATGTTGTTCTAAATGTAAAGAAAATTTTAAAGATTCAGAAAACTAGCAAATGCTATAAGAGAAAAAATGTATACTTTTTTCGTCATACAAAATTCTTGATGTCATATGAATTACACTGTAGTTTGTTTTGTTGTTTTTTTCTTCAAATCTTTTTAAGCAATTTCTTTTAAATATTTACTTGAATAAAGTTTTTTTTTTTTTTCAAAAAAATGCACTTTATAATCTCATTAGAAGAGTCTTCTTTAGCAATCCTTATAAAAAAAAACATTGTTTATTCCAAAAGAAAGAAAAATTATCTAACAAATAAAAATCCTCACACATTCATACTCACAGCTCAGCATTAGGATGCTCCGTAGACACCATCTGCGGAAAGTCAATGATCACGGGATGCCCCTCATCATCGATCATGATGTTGAACTCGTTGAAGTCTCCGTGGATAACACCACAGTTACCGAGCCGCACTATTAGACCCATCAGCTCATCGTAGAGCCACTCAACGTCAGATACTGATGTGACGTGGGTCCTAGAATTTTGTATGCATGAAAAGATTGGAACAGAAAATGAAAAATATGGTATGAATTAACATCTGTTGATTTTACCAATGTAGTTTAAAAACTATTGTCCCTGCAATTTGTATGAATTTTTTTAATAAATCTGTTGTTTAAACAAGTTTGTGGTTTTTTTTTTAGTGTCAACAAACCTTTAACAAAATCAAGGTGGAAAATAAATATAAATACACTAGCTGTTGCCCGCAGCTTTGCCTGCGTGGAAAAGATAAATTTTCATGGTATAAGTTTTCATCGCCTATTTTACCCCTTTAGGGGATGAACCTTTCTTAGGGGACGCCTACGTTATGACATCTACCTGCATGCCAAATTTCAGCCCGATACGTTCAGTGGTTTGGGCTGTGCGTTGATAGATCACTATATCAGTCACCTTTGAGTTTTATATATTATAGATAACATATTACAATTCGGCTTTAGTACTAACACGCAAGTCCAGACAACCACACATTCACATCACACTAACACTCACACACACATACACACACTTACACAAAGGGAGATTTCAGATTTAACTGTTTAATTATTTATTAACCTTCTGTATTATATAATTCACCAAAACATGGAATACACTCCTTCCTGATATGTCATTTAAAAAATAACTCATTTATCTAGCTGTAAGTACCTTGTTTTGTAATCTTAATTGGCTCATAGTTCTGTATCAATATATTAAGAAATGTTATTTACTGTAATGCTGTATGATTACGAAGAAATAAATAAATAAAATAAAATAAAATATTATTAACTGATCAAGATATAAAATTTCTTTCTTATAACCAGAACTTAATCCCATAAAGAAACGAATCTGTACACTTACAACGGCCCACCCTGCACTAGCTCCATAACAACACAATGTCTGTTGAAGTCAATCGGCTTGGGGACTGGAAAGCCTCTATCATACAGTGCCTTCATGTAAGCAAACTCTTTGGTAGCAGATATGCGAGAGAGGTAAAGCCAGGACGCGCGGTTCCTGTGCGCGTGGTAGTCGCGCTTGTCCTTTATGTTTCGGAAGCATGTGCGGCCTAGTCTGGAAATTAATTTTTAAAACTATAGTGATTAAAATGAATCCCCAAATGTGTTGCTTAGCGTAAAACATGAAAAAAATCATATAAAGCATATCTATGAATGTGTTTGAATTTTAAATATAATGAGATTGAGCCTTGTAACTTGATCCTTTTAAAATAAGAGGTATGTATCAATGAAATATGCATGTATTGAAAACAGCTTACAGTATATAAATTTATAAAGATACGGATAGGCGTGAAAGGATGCGGGTTCGAGTCCCGCCTTGTGATCAAATTTTTTCTATTCTTTATCTTATATATGTCGTGGCCATATCGTAGATTTGCTCATTTCATGATATGATCAATCATTTCACGAAATGGTCGCATTTCATGAAATGGCCAACATAGTTTGATCAGATCGTTAAATCGTCAACGTTTCACGATTTGGCCATCCACATTTGGCCAGATCGTATAAAATATAAAGAGTCCATAAAATATTTAAAAAAATCAGAATATTCTAAAAACTTGTTTAATGTCATTTAAGTTAGTGCCGCGGCAGCGGCCGGCGAATGCCAGAAGCGAATCGTTTTTGCAATAAAAAACAGTTAGGTTAGGTTAGGTTAGACTTTGATAAACAACGCACGAGCCGAGCGAGCAAAGCGAGCGTGCCGCGGCAGCGGCCGGCGAGTGCCAGAAGCGGATCGCTTTTTAAAAAACAAACAATTATAATACTATAGTAGGATATATAAATATATATTATCCTAAAAGAAAAAATGCGTCATAAATTATTTTATTTAGGACGCATTTTTTCTTCAATACATATAAGATATCCACATTTTCCATAGTACTCGAACCGTCGTAAATTCTTTGCTATGACTTTCTTCATATTGTTATTAAACGCATTATGAAGTTTTTAACTGCGAATAATTAAATTTTCGCCAGCGGCCGCCATCTTATCACATAAACACAGAGCTTGCAGCGCCTCTACCAATGATTAATGTAACTATTTTACGATATGATCAAATAATTTTGATCATTTCATGAAAAAACCGCGCGTTTGATCAAAGCAGCTCAAAGCAGATCAAAGCAGATCAAAAATCATTGATCTGCTCAAGCCACATCATGATGTGGCCAATCATATCATGAAATGAGCAAATTTACGATATGGCCACGACATATATATAAAAATGAAACCCGTTTCGCGTTGTCACGGCATCACGTGTGAACGGCTGAACCGATTTCGATAATTCTTTTTTTGTTATATTCATTGAAGTACGAGGATGGTTCTTATGTAGAGAAAACGTAAATATGTACCACGGGCGAAGCCGGGGCGGACCGCTAGTAAATTTATATTTATAAAGCATTTGAATGCCTTAAAACCAAAAATATCAAATTCAAGCTTACAGTATACCTACATGTCCCTTTTAAAAATGTATTTTTTACTACTTACCTGTGCAATTTCAAACACAATGGAGTTTTGTCTTCATCGGCAACTGTGTAAATATTAGACTCTTTGCCGACACCAATCTGATTTCCAAAAGATGCAATTACTTTCCTGTTTGTGAGGGCTTTGAGAGCGAGATAGTCATAGCCTGCGTTTGTGAGCCGAAAACCATCATCTGTAATGTAAATATAAAGATTATAGTATTGCAGAAATAAAATGGTATAATAGTTACAAGAGAATGCAGTTTAATATGGATTCCAATTTATTTATTAGTTTATTTATTCATATAGTTTAGTTTACGGTATTTCCCCTATAAAGTGGGGGGGTGCGGAAACCCCCCTTCTATTTTTTTTTTGAGATTATATTTATAAATGTAGTTAGAAATATATCGAAGATTATGGGCTTTCTTGACTGCTCCGGCGCTGCAGAACGTGGCGCTTGCCCCCGTGTATGCTCCTCCGCGCCTCCGACTTTTTTAATACACTCTAGTGTATGACAGACAAGTACCACGTGGATTCGGGGTGGACAGATTCGGTTCTGTTACTAACAATTTGTGTGCAATATACATACAATAAAAAAACATTTCTTTAATATTTATTTATTCAAATCTTGTATACCTACATGTTTGATACAATTGACTAGGGCAATGAATGGAATATGGATCCATTTTATTTATTTCCACCCAGCGTCTCCACATATTATATTCTTTAATAATATCATCGAAGTTTGGGTGGTTATAGTTATCTTTTTTAAAAAATCTTTTTACAACACGCCACTGGGACTCAATTCTTTGAGTGTTGTTGCCCCTGATGGGACTCATCATCAGGGGCAACAAATGGGTTGTCTGGGTCTGAGTGATGAACTTTTTTATGAACATACCCATGTTGCCCCAATTATAATATACTACTCGCCAATAATCCGTATGAATTGTTGTCCCTCAGCAACATGCTTTTGAATGAACTATGAAGGAACTATGGTTTTTAATGTACATTTTGACATTTGTTATCTCTTTCAAACACAATTCTTGTAGTTTTGTCAATGTAACTCAAACAATTTTGAACATAACCTCAAAAATTAAAATTATGATTTCTCTGTAATTACAAGTTTCCGCACGAAAAGCCGCTAATGTATGTTTCGGGGCATTATTATCGATCGAAAAAAATTAAAATCACGCCGAAATTCGTGCCGCAAGTTTCTAAAGTCAACCCTAGTTTACTTTCAACATGCAATGCATAATTATATCATACAAAGCTAGGTACTGATATCTGATTTAAAAGAACTTACAATGTTTTCCTCTTTCATATGTCAACAATCTGTGTTTACATAAATCCTTCATCAATTTGTGAACTCCACCATGTCGCAAGTTAGCGATCGACGCTACTAAAGAACCGGGAACTAATTCGTGATTTTTCATACCCATTTCGACCTAAAAACAAAAGAAACAAATAGACAATGCTTCATAACCTTACGGTATACTTATAGGATTGTATTAGTCACTTACAGCTGTTAAAACACGAAAATCTTCTCCGGTCAAGTAACGCAGAATAGTAACGTCAAGTTTACCCATTTTGAATACTTAAATAGGCAAACTTCTAGAAAATAAACAAATAAAACGTGGTCACAATTCACATCGCCAAATATGCGTATTTTGATTTATCTCATTTGTGAATTGTGATTTGTAAATTGTAATTAATTCAATTTTTTCGAAGGGTGTATTTTGTGCCATTCTCTGTTGTCAAATGTCAAGGGTGACAGCTAAGGTGACAGCGGACTTTATTTTTCATTTTTTATGGCAATTCGACTGATCTATTTGCCAGAGTCAAGTTTTAAAAAACTTTGAGCTTATGCTTTTTTTATTTCTTACTCACATATCCCTTAAGTTTTATATAAACCCTGAATATCCATGTTTTTTCATTTGTATGTTGCTCAATTTTTCAAAAGGCGCTTAATTTTAAACTAGCAACATAGCGTTCCTTGAGTTTGACAAATGACAGTTGACATGTTTTGAACTTTTGACTTATATAATCGAATTGGATTTGTCCAAATGTCTGGAAGTTTTTAATATTTTGATTTATGTTTAGTTTCACTTATAATCTAGCTATTTTTATGTTCTCTGTTACTTCTTCACTGTAAAATATAATAATAATGGCATTAAACGGTTTTAAAGCTGGAACTATAAGTTTAGACGAGCCGCGATCTATTTATTATGCAGGGCAGGTGCTCACGGGCAAAATTCAATTCGAATTGGATGAAATGTTAACATTTACAGGTGACTTTTGATTTACTTTCACAATAATATGTTATATATCACAAAAATATTTAATTTTATCATTTATTTGTTACAGCCATCAAAGTTGCATTCATTGGCCAAGCTATCGTCAAATGGTCAGAATATCAAATTGAAAAATATTCAGGTGTGGAAAGGTATAGAGAGATAGAATATGGTGGCCAAGAACTGTACTTCAACTTTGAACAATGTCTATGTGATGGATCTGGTTTGTATTCATATCCATAAATAAAAGAAATATTGTTAATAACTAGGTACTATCATTTATTGAAAATCACTTACTATGGACTTCTTTATCTATATCGTACATAATGTCTGCTAATTTATAGCCACTAGCAATAAAAATATAAATACTTATATTCTTCCATGTAATTTGACCATCACCTTTATATTTACCTATTACTGCTTGCAGTAGAAAAAATTGCAAATAGGTAATAATTGTTAAATTTTAGAGATTAGTTTCAAATTTATGCAAAAATGGCTAGATATGTTTATATACCTATATGACTTTAATTTGCAACATTTCAGTAACCACTCTACCACCTGGCCCTCAGTCTATAAACTTCTCTTATCTAATACCAAGTAATGTGCCGTCGTCCTTTCAAGGGGCTAAAGGCCAGGTTAGATACTCTGTAAGGGCATATCTTGACTATCCAGACACTACAAGGGACGAACTTGTCGCTGACTTTGATGTGATTGCTCCCTTGGACTTAAATACTGTAGATTGTATTAAGGTATATTTTTCTTAATTTAATTTTTAGTGTCACTTGTTTTGTTGTATGTATATTGTTATATGCCAGATAAGTTCACTTATTTAAAAAAAAAGTTGATAGATAGTTACATTAGAAAAAATAGAAGTACTCAAAACTTGTTAGTGTAATGTATAAAATTACTGTATATGTTAATTAGGCCTTCATAAAGCAATGTGGCCATATTATGTAACCATTATTTCCAGTTCTTAATTGGTGATGATTACACTCAATTAATCACATTGTCATTGTAATATTTGGTTTTTCAAATTGTATATAATTATTATATCATCTAAATATGAAATCTACATCTTTATTAAAAACATAATAATACACACACACACTAATTCAAGCCAAATGCGTTGAACAAATATACACAATATAGTATCTAATGCTTTAATTGTGTATTTCAGACCCCAATAGCAATGGAGTTTGAGGAAGTATCAAGTTGCAATTGTTTTTGTGAAGATGAATTAATAAATATTAAATTTCAAGCGCCGGTGTCTGGTTATTGTCCTGGGCAGATAATGAATATCCAAATAGATTCGCAGAATGACACTGGTTCTGAAGTTAACAAGATTTTGTTTCAAATAATTAAGGTAAGAATATAGTTTGAACAAGATGGAAAAACAGGTTTTTATTTATAAGTAAAAGTAGAAAGGGAATTTTTATAGTGGAAAGGGCATTTACATTGTCTCAAACCTAATAAATTATATACTAAAACTTTCCTCGAGAATTACTCTATTTAAAAAAACGCATTATTTTAAGGTATTTTTTTAATCCGTGGCATTGTTTTAAAAATCTAAGCATTCCGACACACAGAGCGGCTTTGTTTTTTACTTATGATATGTTATGTATTAAAGTTAATAAAAAATGATGTATATTTAAACAAGATTTTCAAATTGCAGAAGGAAAGATACCACTCTCAACAGCCAACAGAAAAAAAACCAGAAATGTTTATGTTTCAATGGATTTAGGGTGGCGAAAAAGTCGAAAATAAATTTGCGCGTTTAAAATTTAATAGTCAAAATTACAGAGTGCGTTTGGTACAATTAATTTTAGCGAAGGAGTTAACTGCTCGACGGCTGCGTGGCGAATCGAAGTGGTAGCGGACAATCGTAGGTCATCCGCGGCCAATCGCACGGCGCGGGGACGTAGCGTATCCACATACATAGCGCCAGAAGAAATTCTATACACCATGGCACATGGCCCCATCCTGGCCCATTCGAAACGTAGCTTCACTTGCCAGATGAGAGTGCCCAATATTATTGCGTATAATCTAGAAAACTGTCGGATTATTGATGTCGCGTATTTTTTGAAGGTTAGTATTATAGCTGAACTGGTGATCATTTGTGCTCAATTTTTTGGAAATAAAGTTGAAATAAATTTTAATTATCTAGAGTTGTTGTTAATATATTACAAAGCTGAAAATGCATGTTGAAAAATTCTCATCTGGGAAGCGACAAATCTATACATATAATAAATCTGTAGAAGGGTCAATTCTGTACATTGAAAATATTGAAAAAGTAAATAGCAGGGGGGTGTTACTGGATCGATACCAAACCCAAATATGTGATTAAAAAAATTTTTGTCTGTCTGTCTGTCTGTCTGTCTGTATGTGAAGACATCACGTGAAAACTAACGGTTCGATTTCGATGAAACTTGGTATAATTATACCTTATTATCCTGGGCGTAAAATAGGATACTTTTTATCCTGGAAAAATACGTAGAAAAAAATTAATCTTAATTTTTCAGTTTTATCCATAGACGTTGTTCTGTAGAACCGCGAACACACGTTGCGTATTATTATAGGCCTAGCCGTATTTGGGTCCAATAGATATTTATAGATGTCATTGTCAGAGTTACTCAAAATGGAGAAATAAACCATCCACTCGAAGACCGACATCCGCGCGGACGGAGTCGCGGGCGGAAGCTAGTAAATAAAAAATGTAGCAATATTTATAGACTATTGCTCAAAAAATGTTAACCATGAATACAAGGTTTTATTCTTTACACAAACAGTACAATATTTTGTACTTCAAGCCACACTGTATATGTGCAAAAAATAATAATATTAAAATTTCAAAACAATGACGTTTAAGAATAAATAAAGACGCATATGAATATGTAACGGCGTAAGAAAAAAAAATCGTTATTGCTTAAATATTCATGATGAATAAACACTTGCAAATATTGTATATAAATAGGCAAAAAACCTTGATAACAACTGTATGAATTACATATTTAATTTTTTTTTTTATTTTCAGGTAAAACTAAAAATGTCTGGCTGCATCGACGATGTTGAAGATGAATGTGAGTTCTGCATCGGTTTAGTGCCTTTACAAGAAACGGTCGAAGGAACATACGCACATCCTATGTCCTCTTTACTCCCGGAAGCTCCCGTTCCAACAATACAAAATACACAAACAATTCCAAATAACTCATATTCTTTACAAAATGTTGCCAGTCTAAATCAACAAAATGCATATCCACAAAATACAGTGTGCCCTGCACAGAACTATATCGAGATAGAAGGAAATAGTTCGTCGATTTATATGAGAACCGAGCGTGTAACATTTTGCGCAGGTACTTTGACGTCACGCGAGTCTGATGTTCACAACGTCAAAATAATTGTCTCCAATAAATAGAAATTAAGTACTACCCGTTCGGTTCGAGTTGGCCGCTCCCACCCTTCCCGCTTCACCGCACCGCACTCCTAGACAGACCCTGTTAGTACCGTCAGCAACGCTATCACGTGCGCCCGACCATCACTAATATCACTCCCGTTGTTTTTGGTTATGGTATTTGATCGTTTTGTTAAGTTTGATTATTATTGCTAAGTTTTATATAGTTTTTTACTGCTATTAGCGAGGAAATCGCTGTAGTAAGTAATTATACGATCTGTTTTTGTTATTTTATTTTTCGGAGTGTTATTATTTTTTTTGTCGACGGTACCAGTTGATGTGCCTGTGACGTCATTTTGTAACGGTCATCGACGGCCAACTCGAAGCGAACGGGTAGTACACTAAGTACACACACGGAGAGCGGTCGAGAGCGGACTGAGCATCGTGGCGAGCAAAAACGATGATTAATCGTCTTTTTGCCACGCGAGGTACGTATACACTCTTTCCTTCTATCTCGATATAGTTCTGTGGTGCCCTGTTCCTAATGTTGCTAACCTAAATAATCAGCCTAATTATGTCATCGGTTTTAAAGTATCGGGGTTGCCAGAGGCAAATGCAAGTACATAGCCAATTAATTATTATCAAAATAGATATTCAAACGAATATCCTAAACCATCTGCCCCACCAATGTAAGCTTAAGAGATTTTTATATTTTTGTATGTTTTACAACTTTTTTTACTGAGCAGAATATTTTACGTACAAATGAATTGTAATGCTTTGGCTCTTATTTAGAGTGCCTTAATATAAAGATGCTAATTTTTTGAAAATTTATATTTTAATACTGAATGAATGCGTGTATATTTTATAGGGATCGCTTATTTTTATAAAGGGTATACTCGAATATAATTAATTATTAGCTTGTGAAGATTTTTTATAACTTTCTAAAGACATATTATATAATTATTGACGTATAACGTTTTTTAGATTTAAATATTAGACAAAATGCATATTAGAAATCGCACTATGTGTACATAGTACATCCTTAGAAATTGATTACGAAAATAATAAACAAGTACATTTTACAATTAAGAAATGGAAGTTTAAAATTTTTAATTTTTTCAATTTTTGGAATCTTTAAAAAAATATATTAATTACCCTATGTGTATTAATATTTTTTTTATAATAATATACAGTCACGAAGTGATTAAATATACCTACCTACATATAACTGCTATAACATAATTTTTTTAAGTGCCATAATATACTATTATTTCACAGTTTCAGTTAGTCATTACTCATTAAGTCTGTTTTAAAAACTGAAATGAACATATTATATTTTTTATATTTTAAAAGAGGCATACATATTTGTTAAATCGTTAGATAATCTCGTATGAATTTATGTAATTATACTGGTTAATAATCTCAAGCTCTTCATTTTTTAAACACCAACAATATCTTTGGTTGAAATATTTTCGATCATGCAAATTGATTCTGAAACTATTTTATATAAAATGATATTTTGCATATTTCAACCGTGTTACAGAAAATTACCCGAATATACTTACCTCACAATTTTTTTAAAGGTATTGACAGTACCTAATTACCTACTATATTAACACAATATACAGATACATACAGTAAGGAAACTTCATACAAAACGTCCGAAATGGCTCACGCACACAAGCAAGCGTGTTTACGAGAATCCTGGGTATTGAGGGGGATCGATAGTAGCGGGTGACACATCCACAGATTTTATTTATTTATTTATTTATTTATTTACGGCATACGCCAAACCATACATATATTAAACTTAATTCTAAACTTATCACTATGTCCTTAGTTCTAGGTACCTCTTACATTCTTCACCTATCATTCCCATCCCTGACACAAACAAATCATATACTGGTGCAGAATTGAGGATTGAGTTCAGCAGTGAAAGCATGCGAGGCACCGGAGACTGCTGGCGTTGAACCGTGCGTGTGCGCCAAGCAGCTAACAGTTGGTGGCTACGAGCCCGTGTATAATTGTCAGGCACATTTAGCCGTAAGAGCATTTCTAATAAATCATTAGAATCTATTTTATTGTATAAAACGTTAAGAGCAAATTTAACAGTTGATAGACTTCTACGAAGTTCCAGCGAGTTATAACCCAAACTACCCAGCAAGAATTTTGTGGGATACAGATATGGGTAATAATTATATCTTCTTGCATACAAGGACCTTAAGAATTTTTTTTGTACCTGCTCCAACATAAGGATATATTTTTTCTCGTAGGGACTCCAGACAATGGAATTAGTCTCTAGAATACTCCTAACAACTGCCGAGTAGAGAACTCTAATAGCGCTATCTGAAAGTCCGACAGAGTTGCGCAGTAAGAATCCTAAACGTTTGTATGCAGCGTTAGAAACATTGTGAATATGCTCATGAAACGAAAGATGAGGCACGAATGTAATACCTAAGTCGCGTACTTTATTCACACGCGATATTCGATCCTGTCCTAAACTATAAACATAGTTCCGTATATAGGCTGAACGACTAAATGTCATAAATTCACACTTGTCAATATTAAAGTGTAGTTTGTTCTCCACACTCCACATATAAACTGCATCTACGTCTGTTTGCAAGCGGTAGTAATCTTCATCCGATTTAATGACCTTAAATATTTTAACATCATCGGCAAAGAGTAAGATATCCGACTTTTCAATTACATCCGGTAAATCGTTTATCAGTAATAAAAACAGCAAAGGACCAAGATTTGATCCTTGACTTATACCAGATCGAGTAGAATAAGAATCTGAAATATACGGGCCATATTTTACAAATTGTTTCCGATCCCTAAGATAATTAGAAAACAGCTTGAGCAAAGTCGGGCCACATCCATGATCTGCTAACTTCAACAACAGTACATCATTATCAACACGGTCAAAAGCTTTGCGGAAATCGAGATAAATAACATCGACTTGATTCTGCTTATCCATTTCACGTGATAATGTCTCAACAAGTGAAATGAGATTTGTAGCGACCGACCTGCGTGGTAAAAAAGCATGCTGAAGAGGAGAGATGTATGGCTTGCATTCATGTAGCATTTGAGAATGCAAACACATCTCAAATACCTTGGCTAGTGAACATAAAATCGCCACTGGTCTATAATTTTCAACTTTGGTTCTACTACCAGACTTAGGAATCGGAATAACTCGCGATTTCTTCCATAGTGTAGGGTATACACCTTTCATCAGAATAAGATTGAATATGTGCATTATAGGTTCAATTAGGTATTCCACAAGACCCTTAATGATATAAGCAGGTATCATGTCAGGTCCAGGAGAAGCGTTAGATTTTAATTTTTTTATACATCGACTGATTATATCTTTATTTAAAACCTTTATATCGAAGAAACGTGAACTGGACCTAGCCCTAGAATTAGCAAAGTCAAAGTCTAGTTTTGGTGAATTAGTTAAAAACACTGATTTGAAATGCTTAGCAAACGCTTCTGCCATGTCCTTACCCCGGTACTCAGTATCATTAAAGGTTACCATTGTTTCTGTATTATTTCCTTTGCGCAGTGAATTAACATATTGCCAAAATTGTGTTGGTGTATTAACTAAATTTGTAGATATTTTATCTAAGTAATCCTTATGTGCTTTATTAATATCATTTTTAATTTTTGACCTTAAAAATTTAAAATTCATCATAAGCTCCACGGTTATTAAGAAATTTCCACTGCCAGTGTAATTGAGCTTTGATTTTTAAATTGTGTATGATTTCATTATTATAATATACTGGATAAATACGACGATTCGTCCTAGGTTTTTTATTCGGAATACATTGATCAAAAAATTCATAAATAGTACTGTTAGGGCGTTTGTCCACTACAAGGAATTTTACGGTCCGGCATTCCGATTTTTTACGGTCCGGTATGGCACGCCATTAATCTATATACTAGCTTGTGCACTATACGTAATTTTACTGTCCGACATTTTACTTTTCCCTATTCCGGATGGTTTTTTGTGTCTACGAGTCGCTGTAGGTATAATTGTTTTCGAATGCCCACTTGCTTGGATTTTACTATTTTTACTGCATATGCCAATTGAAAGCAAGCTCTTGTTTTACTTTCTTTTAGTTGGCAATGAGATTTGAGAAGTCGGTATTGTTATTTTATATACATTGACCAAGCATTGACCTATAATTATTATCTAAGTAAGTGTTGGTAAGTTAAAGTTCAAGTGGGAATAGCTTTAGCTCCTCGTCACCGATTAAAATAAATAAGTGAAACACGCATTTTAAATCTCTTACGGAACTTTACTTTTTATTATAACGAAGTAATATAATATTTCACCTTCTATATTTTTTACTCGTTTCTTGTAAAATGCAAAAACAATCATTTATGATAGCATTATACCGCCAAACTTCCTTGAACTGTACCGCACTGATCCGAGTAAAGACGGACAGGTGCACAAGCAATTCATCGGTTTTTTCATGCCACACCGGACCGTAAAAAATCGGAATGCCGGACAGTAAAATTCCTTGTAGTGCACAAGCGCCCTTAAAGTATTCAAGTGAATCATCTACCTCAGGAATATTATAAATCAATTAATGAATTTTGAATGACAAAGATACATAGTATAGAAAAAAGTTTGTATGTGTTAGTAATATTTTCGATGTGTGAAAAAAAGTGATGTCAATGAAACACTTCACATTAAATAAATATCGATTGTTTCAGTTTGTAGCCCTTTCAATATATATATTTGTAAATACCGTATCTGACTACAAGTTAAAAAGAGACTATTTTTTAATTTCTATAGATATGGCAGCATGAGTTTTAAATTATGTTGACATATTTTCTACCAAAATAGCTACAAATAGTCACTTTTAGGAGTCCAGTCTGTTTAAAGATCGCATCTATTTTTTACGCAATCTAGAAGAGCACAAAAATCTAAAAAAATGGAAACCTTAAAAAAATCTTGTTTAAATTTATGTGCATAATTACGTAAATATTAGGGAAGAAAAAGATAGATATTATAATTATTGTATTTTTATCGATACGTGACGTCACCACTTTGTCGAGCACTAAGCCTGTCAAACTATTTTCTTTTTCATCCTAAAACAAAAAGGTGGAGGTTCTATGCTCGTATAATAATAATTTTAATTTATTTTTGCATACCTACTTATTTTGTGTTTTTTAATTTAATTTAATTTATCGTTTTAAAAATAATTTAGTAGGTATACCTACATACAAGTGTTGTTAATTCTGGTTTAAAATAATTATTATTGAATATATGTATAATACAAATATCAAGCATTATAAATAATTTAGGTACATTAAATAGCCTTCGGCGTCCATAACAAAACAAGATTTCGAAATATAGCACTGAAAAAAAGTATTTACTTTTACAAGGTGTATTAATTCGGATTGTTGCTTCTTGTAAATTCATATTTAGGCTACACCATTTTTGTATTTGAACGGGTTTTAATCTCAAAATTACCACAAAATCAACTGTGAAAAAAAAGCAAACAGAAATATACAGGCCGAATTGATAACCTCCTCCTTTATTTTTGAAGTCGGTTAAATATCAAAAAGGTAACAGCCCTATAGCTATAATAGTGCTTATGTCATAATTTCATCGCAGGGGCTTAGTTTCCTAACTGTATGTACGTATATATCTGTCAACTGTGATATTAATGTGACTACACATACATGCTAAATTGGTGCTGTGTATTTATGTTTTATTGAAGCTCTAAGCAAAATCACAAAATAATACTTAATGTAAAATCAGCATTTGTGATTGTTTATTTTATATAATTTTTACAATATGTTGTTGAATATTTTAATGTTAGAAATAGGTATATTGTTTATGATGTTAATGATAATATATATTTTATTCTTACATCGTTGTTTTCTTTTACCCATTTTTTTGTCTTTGAATAGTTACTTATAATAGCTGATTACCCCGGCATCTGTTATTTTTGGAGTCATCTCAAGTACCTATACAGTTTATGTATTTTTATATGATATAATAATAATTCTTATCCAAAAGGAACCAAATACTATTAATATTAAAAATGCGAAAGTTTGTGAGGATGGATGTGTATGTGTGTGTTTGTTATTCTTTCACGCAAATACTACTTAACCGATTGCAATGAAATTAAGCACACATATAGAGGGTAACTTGGATTAACACATAGGATAGGTTTTATCCCGGAAATCCCACGGGAACGGGATCTATGCGGGTTTTTCTTTGAAAAGGCGGGCGAAGCCGCGGGCGGGAAGCTAGTAAGTCATAATACACCAGGGTAGAAACCTTTAAAAACAATAAAAAGAGAAAAAAAATCGCAGTAGGATGAAACCCATTAGAAAAGGAGGGGAATATGATAAAAATAAAAGGAAAAATAAATTACGGTCAATCCGAGTTCGGGAAGTGGGAGGGGGGGAGCTTTTAAGAGAAAAAAATGGTCTCTCTCGATTTCCGACAAAACTACAAGTCCTACGGAAAAACGTTCAATGGCAAAGTTGTAGGTAATAAAAAGATCTAAGTACAACTTTTGTATTAACAATTTTTTCACATAACCTCAAAGGTGAAAAATTCAAAAAACCAAGATTTTGGTTTTTTATTTTTATCTACTTCAAAACATTGAGATATACATATGGAGACGACACCGCCTACATCACTTATGTTCCGCTCAACATACGCCATATGGCGTAACTGCACGCTCATTTTTTATTTGTTTTAAAGTGAAACGCATCAAATATGCCTTCGTGTGTGTTACGATATTGCACAAATAATACAAATAATACGGAAAAGTGCAAAGGAATAACTTTTATCGGTAAGTACCTAACTAGATAATAATTTTTATAACTTAGTTAGAGCAAAAAAATGGCGCACAGATTTTGTTCGTGGTGTCTCCTCCATACGTAGTAATATTATCTCAATGCTTCAAAAAATTTTTTTTTTCTACTAAATTTGGTGAAAACTTACTTTATTATGTCTCA
>CAJQZM010044151.1:0-11411 GCA_907164665.1 Colias nastes
TTGATTAATAATGTAAGGTATATAAAAAGAAACATTGTGCTATTGATAGAATATTTTATATATTTTTTAGGCTATGCAGCGATGTTACGACAACTTTCTCAGATGATACCGTTGATGGACAGTCAGAAGGTAAGTTCTTGGAATTATTTAGATCTTCTTTTTTACATAATTATTTTTATTCTCTTAAAAATTTTGAATTTAATGTAAGAAATAAAACAGCATTTGGGATTTTAAGTTAAGATACGTTTTAAATTATTATTATTTTCAGAGCCAAATTATAAAAAATTAACTGGATTGCCACTATACTGGAGACAATTTTGCGTGCTTTTTGTGAGACAAATGAAATATATTTGGTCAAAGAAATGGTCATTCTTGATATTGGTAAGAATTTTTATATTATATTTTAGTTTCATTTGTATATGTATGATAAATAAATAAATGAAAATGTTTGACAGCTTTTATACGAAAAAAATTTGTAAAAGTACTTTTCTGTTCTCCTTAGCAGTTTTAATAATTTTGTAGTTTAAAATGATGTATGGTTTTATCCCTTATGTGATTTTTCAACATAATCGTTTAAAGCGTATGCCTCCTCTACACTACTCGCGAAGTTCCTCGGTGAAGTACTCGGCCGAAGTCCGCGGTGCTACAAAAAGTTGGACGAAGTAAGCCGAACTGCCTCTCTACATTATTCTATTCGTCTAACCTCGTTCAACTTCGCGAGTAGTGTAGAGGCAGATTTACAATTTCACTCAATCTTATATCAATTTCCATTAAAGGTACTTAATTCTTTAACGTTATCAAAATTTAACTCAATCTCTTTCATATATCGTGTACTCCATTGCTCTCTGTTTATTTTACGTACCAAACTGTTTCCAGCAACTATTCCTCCCGATCCTCATGATATGCCTGTTCACGGGCACCTCCAACGAGGAGGAGTCACCCCCCGGGGACAGTCCCCAGGCCACCATGAACTTGGAGCTGTTCCGGGGGGTGTGGCAGCCGAGGGTGCTGTACAGGGTCAACCAGAGTAGCTTGAGGGGGATCAGCGATGCCTACCCGAAGGTGGACTTTGTTATGGCTGATGATGTTGCTGATAGTGAGTATTTTTGTATAAAAAAAGGTTATTTTCAACAAAAAAATTACAAAAATAAAGGTTCAGATGGCGTCTTTGTAATTTAAATGTCAGGGAATCATTAATTTTGGTTAATAAGTAACGCAATGTAAGAAAAATATAGTATGTTTCGTTGATTAGGGTCTGGTTTATTTATAAAGACGTTATCTACGGACGGACTGACAGAATAACAATAGCTTTTTTTTTAATTTCAAGAAGCTGTAACGTCAATTCTTTCATACTTTGAACTTTCAGATATTGCGTGCATCTTTAAAGGCTGCTCAGATGAAAGCAAGTCGTGTTTATTGTTATACTACTAATATCTTAACGTGTGGAGTTTTACTAAATTGTTTTATTCCCGACTCATTTCTAATTATTATTATAATGTTGATGTATTGACCTGTGTTGTTTTTTGTTAATAGATTGCTTTGGAGAAATTTGAAAAGAAGGTTTTAAAAAAATATTTGTTATTTGCAGATATTTTGAGGATCAGCAAACGGGACCAACTGGAGTACAATAAATATTTAGTGGGAGTGGAACTTAATGATACTGATGCGAAGGTATGTATTTTTTAATCTGTATTTCTACTATTTTATTATAAATTTTTCAATTCACCTTTATTCTTCGGCAAAATGTAACTGCAACGACCAGTGCTATTGCTACGCTACGAATTCATTATACTCAATTAATGGTTTATAATAACTTTAAATATGCCTGTCTTTTAGGATAGCAAACATATTGTCATTCCTTCTCCGGCTTCCCCAATTATGTATCACCTTCATAATTCTATATTTTTTCGTATTTCTAGCGCAATATCTTTCATTTTTCCTTTCTTTCAATATGTATTATGTATTAATAAGTTTTTATCTGCCCTTTTTATGCAAATAAAGTTTTTTAATTAGTTTTTTCCGTCTGTATTTGTTTTCCAAATAAAGTGTTCATAAATAAATAAATATCCCACAGGTATTATACACAACTCGTATACGCCACGCAGCGCCCGTGGCTATGAACCTATTGACCAACGTGTTAGCGACCCAACTCCTCCCCTGGGCCGATGGGACAACACTCACAACTATAAACCATCCGTTGCTAAGGGAAACAGCGTATATACATCAGGATATAGTGGAACCGAAGTCCACGATCATGGCAGTCATGTGGGCTAGCTGTATTGTTTTTAGTAAGTATTTATATCAAACCCAAACATATATGAGGTATGTATCAGGTGTCCCATAAATGGCCCTTTACCTGCTGACCAACGTTCAGTAAGTTATTAGTCTGTATTTAGGTCTCCCAAAAGTGTTATATAGACCATAAGTGACCATATACTATTCCCCTCGGCCGATGGGACAACACATATGAGGTGTCCCATAGATGCTGATCAACCTGCTGACCAACGTTCAATAAGTATATTAGTCTGTATTAGGTCTCCCAAAAGTGTTATATAGAACACTAGTGGTCCGCCCCGGCTTCGCCCGTGGTACCTACATGTTTAAACTATCCTAACTCTCAAGTTGGATCGAACTGCACATGGTGTGCGAATTTTATTGTAATCGGTTAAGTGGTTTAGGAGTCCATTGAGGACAAACATTGTGACACGAGATTTATATATATATTAAGATTAGTATAATATAGATTAGTATAATAAGCAGTAAAAATTGTATCACTTACAAAAAAAAAGATTTACCGACAGCCGAGATGATTACTTGGAGTATTGCATAGATATCAATGCTTGTTTCTTTTTTAAAAACAATTTCCTTCAATCACATCAATACATGGACCATTTTACTGTAACTGGTATTGGTAACTGTAAAATTGGTCTCTTGTTTTAGCCACCATTTCTCTATCTATACTAATATTATAAGGAGGAAAGGTTTGTAATTATGTATTATGTATGTATGTATGGTTTTCACGCATAAACCTCTCAACCGATTTTGATGAAATTTGGCACAGACAATCTTAAGACCTTGAGAAAAAACATAGGCTAACTTTTATTGCGAAATATGTACCACGGGCGAAGCCGGGGCGGACCGCTAGTATGTAATAAAAGCATGATCAAAATTAAAAAATTAAGGGGAAAAGTTCAATCTGCACTCCCAGAACCAAATTTTAGAAAATTAGTTCAAAATGTTCAATCTACACTCCTAACCCTAACAACTATGCCTAGTTTAAAATCTTTCCATATTTACAGTAATCCTAGCAACAGCAATTATGAGCGTGTCCCTCCCTTGCAAGGAGCGTGCATCCGGCACGAGACACTTGCACATAATGGCGGGCGCTTCGCCCCAACTGTACTGGCTGGCAACACTGCTAGCGCATGCCTTGCTCTACACCGTGGTGTTGGTGTTGCCCACATTGATCACTGCGGTCACGTTGGAGAAGGAGGGCACGATCAATCAGGGGGATTTTCTTGGTGAGATATTTTGGGTGGCTTTTATTGCTTCGGAATTTAGGATTACAATCGCGAATCAGACTAATTCAAATTCATTTATTATCGGAACATCATAGGTCCACTTATTAGTAATTTCTTAATTACTATGTTAGTACATTTATTATCTATTATCATTATCATTTTAAAATTTATATGTCATTATACTATTATTTAAGTTATATGATGTGTGTACTTGCTCGCAATGGTACAAGTACACACAATCGAATCTGTCTGCGATCATTTTAAGAGCACTATTGGTTACTGCTGATGCGCTACAGACACAAAGCGCTAATAAACATAATTTTTCAACATTCTCTACATAAAAATCTAAATTGTATAATAGAAAGTTTTATGGAGTAAATAACTTACGTCCACACGCACTTTAAAATCATATAAAACGGCGTGACTTATAAAACTCTTGACCAAAATAAGATTTAAATCTGTGTTCTGTTAAAAAAAAAACTAAAAAATAATGTATTATTATTGAAATAGGTTAGAGCTACATAGTTTAGTAGCGTCTATAATTATAATATTTATTTCATATTAATTATCAGGTTACCATAACAGTGTATATAACATTTTTTATTATACGTACATTATTTACAGGTACCCTCACTCTAACTTTAATTTGCGGTATCGTGGCATTTCTAAGCTTTATGTATGCAATAAGTTTCCATTTTGGAGAGAGAAGCGCTGGCGTATTGTTAGCAGCTGCTGCTGTTATTTTTGGTGAGATACTTATTAATATTGGACTAATAAAATTAAATTGTAATACTGACATGATTTAAAAGAGCAACTATGGAGTTTCTTGACGGTTTTTCTCCATAGATACTGCTTAATCCAAATCGGTGGCAAATGTTAAAATATGTAATAACGATACATAAGTGCTTCTAGAAGAAGTCTAATTGAATAAATAAATGTTTGAGTTTTGAGTTTGAACAATTTGACCGCTAACAAACGAATTATCGCGAAATCTATATGTTCGGAATAGAAGTAAAATAATAGGCACGCGCGGACGCGATGTATTCAAGTCAGTCTGCCGACCGCACCCGGAGCGGAAAGTCGTATAGCCTGTAGTTGTAAATCGGCCTCCACGGAAGATAGTTATCTGCCGAGCGCATCGGGAGCGTTATTAGATCGGCCCACGGAGTTTTTAATTATATTCATTTAATTGTGAATTCGAGATATTGATAGTAATCGCGCTGACCGCGAGCTGTTTAATTGTGAAGTGTTAATGGCGACGTATTGTGCCTGGCTGTACAGTGGTGACTATATACATCGTAAATTGTCTCTTTTGTATTAATCTTTTATTATCTATTATTCCCGTAAATATAGTTTTTCCTCCCCAAGGGTGCCCTATTGTTTTATACTATTTGACTGACTGACACACCACATAATATGTACTTTGTTCTACGCAACGTGGTAATCTCAGGTATGTACCTAGGTTTGATTTCGGTAATATTTAACTATTGTTATTTTGGAAGGTGTGTATATAACGGCCAGCCGATCCGTTCTTTGTGATACACACTATAACTTTTTGTATGTGTTTTGTGATCTTCTAACTAGTGGACTAAAAAAACTTTACCTGTCAGTTTAAGTTTTTTTTCAATCGGTCCAGTAGTTCCTGAGATTAATATGTTCAAACAAATAAACTCTTAATATTAGTATAGAAGTATAGATTTCATAATTTTTTTCAGGATTCATCACGCCAACAATAAAAACGGCATCGGAAATAATATCGGAAAAGGAAGCAAAGAGTTTTGGCGATTATATCCTTATTCTAATAAGTTATACATTACCACCCCATGCGTTAACAACCGCGACCATGAAAGGGGTAAATGTTGCCAGGCTGAACGCGTATTGCCATCTCAATAGGGATAAGTGTCCGAATTTGTTCGTGATGGACAATGGTTTTGATGTTAAGAAGTGTTGTGGTGAGTAATTAAATAGTCTTAATATGTATTTTATGTATATACACGACATAAATTTGCCAAGTGGAGTAAAATATTCTTCCATATAACGGTATTATTACACACCAACAATTAAACATACAAAGAATAACTTCTTATTCATAATTTTATTGTCAATTATAATTTAAAAAATACGTACGCGCTCTAAATAGCAACTAATAACAGAAAAATTTCGCGTAATGAACTCCATTTCTTGTTATTTTTGTAACAAATGCGAACGCACGTGCGACTGAAAAATGTTTCCAAAATAAAAAAAATATAAAAATATCAATTTTAATTGAATATCGATATTCCGCTTTCCAGAAGAAAATATAAACCCAAGATGTTATTTCTGCTTCGATGGTTACGCGCCGGCTGGATACATACTCGTTCTGTTCATACAATCTATATTTTATATGGTAAGTTAGCTTATAATTGCTTATTTCAAATTATTTTTAAGTTTATTAAATTTTTGTTATTTACCATGTAATTGCTTCAAATTTACAATTTTTAAGCTTCTTATTGCATTATGTCCGGTTCTATTATAAAAAAATATTTTAAACCTAGCTAGCTGTCAAATAAAAAAGAGCAGTGTGCCGAGCACACGTATCAGAAGTGAAACTTCTTTGGCAAGATTCAAAGATACCAAAATCGTCGCCTTACTCCATGACGGTGTTGCCATTACGCGATCTTGAAATTTTACTTCAAATCATCAAAATTGGTTCACCCAGTAGAAAGTTCTTAGATACAAAAAGCCCAAGAAAAAATTCAGTCGAAATTAAAATCTCTTTTTTTAAGTCGGTTGAAATTAGTATAAAGTTTTAAAGGTATTATGTTTAAAACTCAAGTTGTGTAGTTTTGTTGTACAACATAGAGTCATGTTATAATTATTTTTCAGAGTATAGTGATAGCGACAGAACTAGGAATATTCAACTATCTGTGCGACCGTGTGTTCAACAGCAAGTACAACCCGACCAGCTCGGACAATATTGATGAGATTGTGCGCGCCGAGAAGGCATACGTTAGCAAGGCTATTAGTTTGCGTAAGTTATTTATTTAAATATACGAAGTTTTTTCTAACCTAAATAAATAAATATGTTTCAATTATAATTTTAATTTATTTATTATTTAAATTATTTTTAATATGTTTTTAAGCAGTATAACTGTAAATTTTCTGAGTTTTCTTATAAATTACAGTTTTATGTCGTTCTATTATAATATATAATATATAAATTTTACAGCAAAGAGGCAAATCCAGGATATGATGTTAGTGGACGACGTGCACAAGAATTACGTACGTTTCTTGGGAAAGTCTTGCAATGCGGTTAAAGGAGTCAGCTTTTCCATTAAAAAGGGTAAGTTTTACGGGTTTTTCTGATTTTTAGGATTTCTGAGTTTTGTTTGGTATTTATTCATTCTGATAAGAGGTATAAAAGAAATATGGCTCAATATCAATTGTATTCAATGTTTCTTTATTAATTAGCTGTCCCGGCAGACCTTGTTCCGTCCTATTTCCCCTTTTTCATTTTTCTCTCCATAAGACTTTCTTGTACCATAAAAAAGTAAAAAAAATAATCGAATTGGTCAATCGAGTTTTACGCTTAAAAACAGATTTGGCGATTCATTTTTATTATAAAGATATTATTATTATAAATGCAGGTGAATGTTTCGGTCTGCTCGGAGTTAACGGTGCGGGCAAATCGACAACGTTCAAAATGTTAACAGCGGACGAATGTGCGACGCGCGGGCAGATTTTTGCGAATGGAAATCATTTGGGCAAAATGCCTGGGCAGGTGAGGAATTTATGTAGGTAATAAATATTTGTGGGAAGATTTTATTATTTCTGGGTAAAAAGGAGATTTTTTTTGACACTGTTTACTTATTTATATGTTTATATTGATTGTAAATGTATTTAATGGACTTGTGTACTTTAATCTATTTTGTTAGTTTAGTAAATACTAAATACCAAATTATTTTTTAAATTTATAAGTAGATTGATAAAGTCAATATCCTATACAAAGATTGATAAAACTATGTACAGTACTCCAAAAGTAATAATGCGCATAGAAATCTTCGTCACTGTTCGGCAACTGTCATATTCTCGGAGCGTCCGAAGATGATATCTATATAGAGCGGTTAAATGCATTTTCTTCATGCATAATTTAGTCAAATTATATGTTTTGTGCTAAAAGAGATTAATATGTATTTGTAGGTAAGTAACGATTTTGTTTCGATAATTCCTTGTAAGTAAATAGCGAGTATAACCCCACGATTGCGAATATATTATCTTTGTTGGATTGATTTACTTGGAAAATTTTATAGTACTTTTAAAGTGTCTTACTGAAGCTGGTGTAATGATGGAAGAAGAGAAGGTTAAAATAACACAAAATTTATATTGTATAAAGTATGGTTTTCAAACACAGGTTTATATTTAAACCATATATGTAAATCTTATCATTAAAATCTCAGTTCAAAAGTATTTACAGTACTGATCATTCTTCAATATTATGACAATTACAAAAAAAATAAAAACAATCAAAATCAGGGATTATCTTTATTTCTGACATTTTAGATACATCGGAACTCTTCTTCATTTTCACTTTCCCTACTGCCATCACCTGTGTAAATCATTTCATCGATTAATTCAATTCACCTTTAAAAACAAAACCAAGAAGGGTACGTAATAGCAGCTCTATATAATTCCACACAGAGAGAACACGTGCAGTCACCACCAATATTTAAAGACAACTGACGGATTTTTGAGTTTTTTGACTGACAGGCTACCGTCACCTACCGCCCGATTTGTTTTTGATTGTGTATGACCGTGAATTGACTTCTATTTCTTTTGAACAAAGTGTAAAATGCAAGTTCGTTGTTTAGGGCTCTTACGATTCAATGATTCGAGTGTCTTCGGAAATACGACAATTGACAACATTTCATTTTTTATAAGGCCATGAAAGAAAAAAACCATTTCTTTATTATGCTCTTGCGATTACAGAAAAAAAATTATTTCATTTTTTAATCGCATATTTTAAGAGAAATTAAATAAAAACGATAAATGTGATGATGACGTCATACATACGGAGGAATAAAAATGCGCCTTAGCCTAATTTAAAAAAAGTTAAAAAAAAAACTATCACTGACATTTACAGGGTATGGCATGTGTCAAATTTCATATTAATGTCATTTTTTGTGAATTATTCATGTAAACAAACTTTTAAATCGTGTTATTGTGTTATGGTCTTCTAATTTAATCTCATTAGCGTGATGTTTGTTTGATTGGAGTTGGACCAATTCATTTATATTATACAAATAGTGCCTAGTGTTCATAATTTTCTTGAAATAAAAGACTTTGTTTACTTACTAAAAGTTGTATTTATTTAACACTTTCCAACGTTTTTGGGATAGTATATTTGTTTTCCAGAAATTTTCAGCACCCCTTAACAAATCCTGCATAAAGTCATCATCATCAGTACTTGTGAATAAGTTTCTTTTGTTTAAAATTTGGATCAGCAAATAACAAATAACAATATTTACAAAGCTTGACGTATCAAAGTGACAAATGTGCCAAAATGTCAACTGTCAAGATTTTTTTTTTAATTTAAACTAGGTGGCAAAGGAAAAAATGTATTCCTCCGTATGTATGACGTCATTTGGCGCTTACGACATTTTAGAATGAGATGATTTTAAAACTCAAAAAGATGAATGAAAACTTCCATATTTAGAAAAAGCAAAAAATACGTGTATCATAATTTTTGATCTAGTTTTCATTAAAATAAAAAAATATGTAGCTTAAAATTTTGAAATGTTGTCAATTAGCGAAGATTTGCATGCGCATTATTAATTTTGGATTACTGTAACTATATGATAAGTTACTTTATAAATTTGTAAATCGTTTCTATTAAGATACACTAGTGTCTAGTTTAACAGCAATAAACAAACAAATAAACATTCAATCAAATTTTCACTTTCCACACTAAATTTGACAAATATTCTTAACATTTTTCAGTACCTCAATTCGTTGGGTTATTGTCCGCAATTCTCCGGGATGGACGAATTTCTAACCGGGAGAGAAAATTTGGTTTTGTTGATGACGCTACGAGGTCTAAATGACCAAGATACGGCGAATGAAGCTCAGGCCTGGATTGATGTTGTGGGTAAGTAATCTTAAGATCTATAGATCTTCACCAGGGTGAACCTTCAGTTCACCCACGCGTCCGCGTTAAAAAGTAGAAGCTCTTCTGGCCAACATTGAGAGACACCACACAAAAAAAAATATAGATCTTTAGATCGTGTTTAAGACATACTAGCGGTCCGCCCCGGCTTCGCCCGTGGTACCTACATGTTTCATAGCCTATGTTGCTCAGTGAAGATGCAGCTTTCTAATGGTGAAAGAATTTTTGAAATCGGTCCAGTAGTTTATGCGTGAAAACCATACATACATACATAATTACAAACCTTTCCTCTTTATAATATTAGTATAGATCAAAATCTTGAAAATTAAGTACTGACTGAATTAATTTGATGTTTTTTGTTTCTATTTTACTGGCACATTCGAGTGCAATGATATTCTTAAAAAAAAAAGACATGTGGCACTCGGGGACTGCCGCGGTAAAGCTATTGCATGCTATGTCTTCAAGCCACACCTCCGTGCCCGTCGGAGTGAGCGTGAGGTTTTTCGTTACGCAATTTCTGGATTCGGTCCCCGCGCTCAAGGCCCGCGATAGAAGCTATGCAATAGCTTAAAATTAATAGCTTGCGGTATATTATACTACCTCTATATATTGAATTTCTTGAGGTTCAAACGATTTATGACATGGTACAATCGGTATAATCAAAATTAAATTATGATCCACTCAGTTAGTGACATCATATACAGCAGGTGTGTGAAGTTGTGACAGACTTCTTGTTTTTTGTCCTTTTTTTAAAGCATCTTATCTTAATATTAATAAAACAGTAATGTTAGTAAGATTTATTGTAATTTGACACTCGTTCCTTTTGATTAGAATTTTGAAAAACTTATTTGCGGTCGTTTAAAGTTTATTGTTTTATAAAGTTATGCGTTTTTAATATGTGGTTTGAATTCGAGGCAAACTACATAATCCACCCTTACAGGTCTAGCGAAGTACTCGGAGCGCCCAGTATCGGGGTACTCCGGTGGTTGCGCCCGTCGTCTCGGCGCCGCCGCGTGTGTGAGCGGGGGCGCAGCCCTGGCGCTCCTGGACGAGCCCACCGCTGGGGTCGATGTGGCCGCGAGACGGAGGGTGTGGGCTGCGCTGCGGAGGGCTAATCGTGCGAAACGATCTGCTGTTATTAGCTCACATAGGTCAGTATTATTTACCTTAATGGGTGAACCCGAGTGCAAAATTAAGTATTTCCATAGCTCATGTGTTATTTTGATGTATAATCTTACTAGCTTTTTATCGCGGTTTTACCCGTGTTGCTCCGCTCTTATTGGTCTTAGCGTGCCGAAAATATATTATACTAGCGGCTCGCTCCGACTTCGCCTTTAATACATGTTTACGTTTTCTCTTCGTTTAAACTATCTTTGTACTTCAAGGAATATTATTAAAAAAAAAATAAAGAACGGTTCAGCCGTTCTCTAGTTTTGCACTTATAATTTTATAAACACATTTGGAGATTCATTTTCATTATATAAAATATAGCCCATATGTTGACGGGACCTGTTAGTAATATTCATTCCAAATTTAACCCAGACATACATACAGACAAACACACAAAAATTCTAAAAACTATTTTTGGCTTAGTTATAGCGGTAAAAATGTTGACAAACTATACTCAATCACTATTTATGATTTATTAACTACAGCATGGACGAAATGGAAGCGCTATGTTCTCGCATAGCGATAATGTCAGCTGGTCGGGTCCGTGCGCTGGGCTCAGCGGCCGCACTGCGCGCACA
>CAJQZM010044152.1:0-10190 GCA_907164665.1 Colias nastes
TTGATTAATAATGTAAGGTATATAAAAAGAAACATTGTGCTATTGATCGAATATTTTATATATATTTTTAGGCTATGCAGCGATGTTACGACAACTTTCTCAGATGATACCGTTGATGGACAGTCAGAAGGTAAGTTCTTGGAATTATTTAGATCTTCTTTTTTACATAATTATTTTTATTCTCTTAAAAATTTTGAATTTAATGTAAGAAAGAAAACAGCATTTGGGATTTTAAGATACGTTTTAAATTATTATTATTTTCAGAGCCAACATATAAAAAATTAACTGGATTGCCACTATACTGGAGACAATTTTGCGTGCTTTTTGCGAGACAAATGAAATATATTTGGTCAAAGAAATGGTCGTTCTTAATATTGGTAAGAATTATTACAAATTATGACATTTTACTTCTATTTTTAATAGTAATTTCATCTAAATCTAAATAACAAGACACATAGAAGTGCTATAATGTCATAATTCGTATGAAAACCGCTGTCGCCAAAATCAACACATTTAAACCGATAGCTAAACAGTACACACAAGTAAACTATGCCTTTTATTGGACAGCTTGGTTTTAGTGAAAACTAACTTAAATATTAAATTAAGCTTTTTAATATGTATCCTAACGCACGAATTTACGGTTTATTTTAGAATAACATCCCTAAGTATATGAGACGTTTTGTTTCTTTTTGCTCCAATACGAAAAAACGTGATAATAAGAATGGTCGACTGTGTCATTCATTGTTATTTCGATTACTATGGTGACACTCGTAATACTTGTAAATATTCTATAATTTTAAGGAAAAACGGCATTATTTCTAAAAAAAAATATTTTCCGATGAAATATTATTCCTTTATTAGTATAATTACAACTTGTGGAAGAATTTCCGCGAATTTTTGGGAAATGGTGAAACACACCATGTTTACACACATACGTCTCCAGAGCAACTGAACAGTGACGAACACACTGGTGGTGTGCAAGTCACCTGAGTGGCGACAAGGTCACGCACGCTTACGACTTCTAGTGTCTTGTTATTTAGATTTCTATGAGTAATTTTTTAAACATTTGAAAAAAGACATTTTATTTACAGTCATATTTTTCTCTATCCAATTGATATATAATTAAACATGTTTTTCACATACAAAACTGTTTCCAGCAACTATTCCTCCCGATCCTCATGATATGCCTGTTCACGGGCACCTCCAACGAGGAGGAGTCACCCCCCGGGGACAGTCCCCAGGCCACCATGAACATGGAGCTGTTCCGGGGGGTGTGGCAGCCGAGGGTGCTGTACAGGGTCAACCAGAGCAGCTTGAGGGGGATCAGCGATGCCTACCCGAAGGTGGACTTTGTTATGGCTGATGATGTTGCTGATAGTAAGTATTTTTCGGATATTAAAAAGGGTTTTTGTGATTTTTATAAGACAGAAGATGAGGAAGATGTTATCTATACTAATATAATAAAGCTGAAAAGTTTGTTTCAACGCGCTATTCTCAGGAACTACTGGTCCGATTTGAAAAATTAATAATATATGGCTTGGTTTTAAAGCACAAGCAAATTCTTATTTCAGATTGGCTATGAAAAAATCTTGTTATTTCATTATCCTTTTAATGTTTTCTTTTTAGCTGCATATATAAATTCTTGACCTTATAAAAAGGACCATCTAGTTTATATCTATGTTTCTAAGGTCATCTCAGACAATAAATCAATTTTCATCCAACCCCGTTTACATATAAATTTACTTATAAATGATACTACGAAAATGATAATACCAAATAGTTGAACAGAAATAATTTGTCTATTTGATTTAATTCTGGAAGTTATGACATTTTGTATTAAACTTTCAGATATTTCGTGCGTCTTTAAAGGCTGCTCAGATGAAAGCAAGTCGTGTTTATGATTGTACTACTAATATTTTAACGTGTGGAGTTATACTAAATTGTTTTATTCCCGACTCATTTCTAATTATTATTATAATGTTGATGTATTGACCTGTGTTGTTTTTTGTTAATAGATTGCTTCGGAGCAATTTGTAAAGAAATTTAAAATAAAAATATTTGTTATTTTCAGATATTTTGAGGATCAGCAAACGGGACCAACTGGAGTACAATAAATATTTAGTGGGAGTGGAACTTAATGATACTGATGCTAAGGTATACATTTTTTAATCTGTGTTTCTACTATTTTATTATAAATTTTTCAATTCACCTTTATTCTTCGGCAAAATGTAACTGCAACGACCAGTGCTATTGCTACGCTACGAATTCATTATACTCAATTAATGGTTTATAATAACTTTAAATATGCCTGTCTTTTAGTATAGCAAACATATTGTCATTCCTTCTCCGGCTTCCCCAATTATGTATCACCTTCATAATTCTATATTTTTTCGTATTTCTAGCGCAATATCTTTCATTTTTCCTTTCTTTCAATATGTATTATGTATTAATAAGTTTTTATCTGCCCTTTTTATGCAAATAAAGTTTTTTAATTAGTTTTTTCCGTCTGTATTTGTTTTCCAAATAAAGTGTTCATAAATAAATAAATATCCCACAGATACTATACACAACTCGTATACGCCACGCAGCACCCGTGGCTATGAACCTATTGACCAACGTGTTAGCGACCCAACTCCTCCCCTGGGCCGATGGGACAACACTCACAACTATAAACCATCCGTTGCTACGGGAAACAGCGTATATACATCAGGATATAGTGGAACCTAAGTCTACCATCATGGCAGTCATGTGGGCCAGTTGTATTGTATTCAGTAAGTATTTATATCAAACTCAAACATATATGAGGTATATATCAGGTGTCCCATAAATGGCCATTTACCAGCTGACCAACGTTCAGTAAGTATATTATTCTATATTAGGTCTCCCAAAAGTGTCATATAGACCATGAGTGACAAAGAAGCTCTTACTAATCAATCCTACAATACTACTAATCCAATTTAGTTGATTTATGAGTACTTTGTGTATCAATTTGTGAACCATTTAAACTGCAATAATTACTAAATTAGACTTTTTCCCACCTTATTATAGTAAACTATTTCTTCTGAGTTTGGACATACAGAAAAAAACATATTCGTAAAATAACTTATTTTATAATGTTTTTTTACAAAAAATATGTGTTAAAAGTTTTATTTCGTTCAAAATAATATTCAGACACACACGCATTTATTAAAATAATAACGTTTCTCTTTTTTACACCAGCCCATATAAAAATAATAACCATACCCTTGTTTCTACAGTAATCCTAGCAACAGCAATTATGAGCGTGTCCCTCCCCTGCAAGGAGCGTGTATCCGGCACGAGACACTTGCACATAATGGCGGGCGCTTCGCCCCAGCTGTACTGGCTGGCAACACTGTTAGCGCATGCCTTGCTCTACACCGTGGTGTTGGTGTTGCCCACATTGATCACTGCGGTCACGTTGGAGAAGGAGAGCACGATCAATCAAGGGGATTTTCTTGGTGAGATATTTTGGGTGGCTTTTATTGCTTCGGAATTTAGGATTACAATCGCGAATCAGACTAATTCAAATTCATTTATTATCGGAACATCATAGGTCCACTTATTAGTAATTTCTTAATTACTATGTTAGTACATTACATTAATTATCTATATTATTTAAGTTATATGATGTGTGTACTTGCTCGCAATGGTACAAGTACACACAATCGAATCTGTCTGCGATCATTTTAAGAGCACTATTGGTACTGCTGATGCCCTACAGACACAAAGCGATAATAAACATAATTTTTCAACATTCTCTACATCAAAATCTAAATTTTATAATAGAAAGTTTCATGGAGTAAATAACATAACTTACGTCCACACGCACTTTAAAATCATATAAAACGGCGTGACTTATAAAACTCTTGACCAAAATAAGATTTAAACCTGTGTTCTGTGAAGAATAAACTAAAAAATAATGTATTATTATTGAAATAGGTTAGAACTACATAGTTTAGTAGCGTCTATAATTATAATATTTATTTCATATTACTTATCAGGTTACCATAACAGTGTATATAACATTTTTGAAGTGAAACTTCTTTATCGGGGTTGGAAAAAAATTTAGTGTAACATTTTTTCGTTACGCGCGACATTTTTAGAATAGAATAGAAAGAATAGATAGAATAATAGAATAGAGAGAATAGATTTTTGAAAATTAAGGTCATAAAGAAGTTTCACTTCTTACACTAGTACACGCACACATTTTTTTTTTATTACATTATTTACAGGTACCCTCACTCTAACTTTAATTTGCGGTATCGTGGCATTTCTAAGCTTTATGTATGCAATAAGCTTCCACTTTGGAGAGAGAAGCGCTGGCGTGCTGTTGGCCGCTGCTGCTGTTATTTTTGGTGAGATTCTAATAATTAAATATACCACCATAATAATTATAATTTATATTAGACTAATAAAATTAAATAGTAATACTGACATGATTTAAAAAAGCAACTATGGAGTTTCTTGACGGTTTTTCTCCATAGATACTGCTTTCCAAATCGGTGGCAAATGTTAAAATTAAAATATGTAATAACTATACATAAGTGCTTCTAGAAGAAGTCTAATTGAATAAATAAATGTTTGTGTTTTGAGTTTGAACAATTTGACCGCTAACAAACGAATTATCGCGAAATCTATAACTTTTTGTATGTGTTTTCTGATCTTCTAACTAGTGGACTAAAAAAACTTTACTTATCAGTTTAAGTTTTTTTACAATCGGTGCAGTTCTTGAGATTAACATGTTCAAACAAACAAACTCTTTATGTTAGTATAGAAGTATAGATATCATACTTTCTTTCCAGGATTCATAACGCCAACAATAAAAACGGCATCAGAAATAATATCGGAAAAGGAAGCGAAGAGTTTTGGAGACTATATCCTTATTCTCATAAGCTATACTTTACCCCCCCATGCGTTAACAACCGCGACCATGAAAGGGGTGAATGTTGCCAGGCTGAACGCGTATTGCCATCTCAATAGGGATAAATGTCCGAATTTGTTTGTGATGGACAATGGTTTTGATGTTAAGAAGTGTTGTGGTGAGTTTTTTTATTTTTTTGTGGAGGGTAATGGAAAAAATGGTTCAATTTAATAAGACATTTCTTTGTCAACGTATGTATTAAATAAGTATTAGTGTGTGTAAGTAATTATAAAATTTTATTCCTAATAACAATGTCAAATATAATTAAAAATAACAGTAAAAAGTTCATTGTTACTTCTGTAATTCATGAAATGTACCCACTTTCTTATTTTCGTAACAATAAACAACCCAATGCAATTGGATAATGTTTCTAAAATATATTTTGTTAATCAAAAATCGATTAATGAAATTAACCATTTGAAATTGATATAAATATTCCGCTTTCCAGAAGAAAATATAGACCCAAGATGTTATTTCTGCTTCGATGGTTACGCGCCGGCTGGATACATACTTGTTTTGTTCATACAATCTATATTTTATATGGTAAGTCAAACTATGATTGCTTGTTTTCAAATAATTTTTTAAGTCGCAAGTGCGCAAAATTGAAATTTCTTCAAATTTCCAATTTTTTTATACTTTTAATTTCATTATGACCGGTTATGAATAATATTTTTAATATGAAACTAAACCGGTCAGAAATGGAATTAATCCAATCGGAAGGCACTACATAATAATTATATGCCTTTAAAAAAATATCCTCAAAATTGGTTTTTCCTCAAAAAAAGAAACGGTTGAAAGTTCTGAGATCTCCTCTTTTTTAAGTCTGTTGAAAATAGTATAAACTAGCTTTCCGCCCGCGGCTTCGCCCGCTTTGTCTAAAACATAATAAATTATATACTAAAACCTTCCTCTTGAATCACTCTATCTATTAAAAAAACAGCATCAAAATCCGTTGCGTAGTTTTAAAGATTTAAGCATACATAGGGACATAGGGACAGAGAAAGCGACTTTGTTTTATACTATGTAGTGATGGACGTATAAAGCTTTAAAAATATGTATAACACTCTTTTATACCTTTTTAGTATGTGTAGTACTTTATATCTTTGTAATACAACATATAGATCTTGTATATTATCATTATTTTTCAGAGTATAGTGATAGCTACTGAACTAGGAATATTCAACTATCTGTGCGACCGTGTGTTCAACAGCAAGTACAACCCGACCAGCTCGGACAATATTGATGAGATTGTGCGTGCGGAGAAGGCGTACGTTAGCAAGGCTATTAGTTTGCGTAAGTTATTTATTTAAATATACGAAATTTTTTCTAACCTAAATAAATAAATATGTTTCAATTATTATTTAATTTCTTTTTAATTTATTTTTAAATTGTAATTGTAAATTTTCTGAATTTTCCTATAAAGTACAGTTTTATGTCGTTTTAGAATGTTTTACAATGTGTTTGTGTTTTATAATAATAACTAAAATTTTACAGCAAAGAGGCAAATCCAGGATATGATGTTAGTGGACGATGTTCACAAGAATTACGTACGACTCTTGGGAAAGTCTTGCAATGCGGTTAAAGGTGTCAGTTTTTCCATTAAAAAAGGTAAGTTTTACGGCTTTCTGAGTTTTGTTTGTCCCTTTTTCATAAGACTCTTCCTTGTACCATAAAAACGTAAAAAAAATAATCGAATTAAATTAAAAACACATTTGGCAATTCATTTTTATTATAAAGATTATTGTTTTAAACACAGGTGAATGTTTCGGTCTGCTCGGAGTTAACGGTGCGGGCAAATCGACAACGTTCAAAATGTTAACAGCGGACGAATGTGCGACGCGCGGGCAGATTTTTGCGAATGGAAATCATTTGGGCAAAATGCCTGGGCAGGTGAGATATTTAGCAAATATATTTGTGGGTATATTTTATTGTTTGTCTGGGTAAACCTGTATAGTCAAAATTTAGCTAGAATGTATATTTGTGGATAAATTTTTATTAATTCTCTGAATAAACCATTTTTATTTCACAATTTTGAATGGAAATGTATTATAAAGTCCTCTTACTCTATTTCAATTCTAAAAGTAAATACTAAATACCATATTCGTTTGTAGTAAGTAGCTTGATTAAGTCAGAATCTGTTATAAAGCCATGGAATTATGTGATAAGTAGCTTTATAAAATCGAAAACCTATTCCAATTAGATACACAAGTATCTAGTTTAACAGTAATAAACGAACAAATAAACATTCAATCGAATTTTCACTTCTCACACTAAATTTGACAAATATTCTTAACATTTTCAGTACCTCAATTCGTTGGGTTATTGTCCACAATTCTCCGGGATGGACGAATTTCTTACTGGGAGAGAAAATTTGGTTCTTTTGATGACGTTACGAGGTCTTAATGATCAAGACACGGCGAATGAAGCTCAGGCGTGGATTGATGTAGTGGGTAAGTGCATAGGTATACTATAGGACATATATAAAGTTTCTGGGTTTTTTTATGTCTAGTAAATTTGATATTTTGAGGGGTAAAATTTCAAGTTATGTGTTCTAAATAATTTATTGTTATTTTAGTATTGATAAAATTTTGAGACAATAATTGTCTGATATACATTGTTATGTAGTGCAGCATTTTTTATTTGCTACGGCCGAAGTTTTGTTTATGTTGACCAGTTGGTTATTTATGCACGTAATAATTTATTACTGCTGGTACGTTTTGTGGATTCACCTCAAATTAATACTAATGAAGTTGATTTTGCTTTTATATTTGATTCTTTCGATTATATATTATTTGTATATTGGATTGCGCATCTACTTGTTTTCAATGATTTACGGACATAAGTTTCTCTTTTTGTTCGACGGGTGGTTTGAATTCGGGGCAGACTGAACATTATTTTTTTATTTTTGTTCATATAATGTACGTATAAATATAATATTAACTTAAAACTCAAACCGGTTTAATAATTATAATAAACTAGCTTTCCGCCCGCGGCTTCGCCCGCTTTGTGCTTTAAACTATCCTATATCTCAAGTTGGATCGAACTGCACATGGTGTGCGAATTTTATTATAATCGGTTAAGTGGTTTAGGAGTCCATTGAGGACAAACATTGTGACACAAGATTTATATATATTAAGATTAATTAACTTATTACACTTACCTTATCTGCAATCAGGAAGGGTTGCAGGCCTACGATACAAGCTGTCTTAGTGTAGGCCTGCAGGTCATATTATCTTTTAATCATCAGGTCGTATTATAATATCGTTGTATTTTTTATGTTTAATTAATTTAAAATAATGATTTCTATTTCTTTCTATTATTCCCGGTTGCAGGTCTAGCGAAGTACTCGGAGCGCCCCGTATCGGGGTACTCCGGCGGGTGCTCCCGTCGTCTCGGCGCCGCCGCGTGTGTGAGCGGGGGCGCAGCCCTGGCGCTCCTGGACGAGCCCACCGCTGGGGTGGATGTGGCCGCGAGACGGAGGGTGTGGGCTGCGCTGCGGAGGGCTAATCGTGCGAAACGATCGGCGGTTATTAGCTCACATAGGTCAGTATTATTTACCTTGTTGAGTGGCTTTTTATTACTAGCCGTGCAGGGTGGACCTGCGTGCAAAATCTAGTATTTTCATACTTGACTTATCACTTAATTGACCTTAGCGTGCTAATATATAGCCTGTATGTTGATCCGACCTGTTAGTAATATTCATTTCAAATTTAGCCCGGACATACATACAGACAAATAAACAGAAATTCTAAAAATTGTATGTCTGGCTTAAAATGTTAACAGACTATACTAAATCACTATTTATACTGACGATCTGCACTACAGGCTACGGCCTATCGCAGACACCAGTCCTCTTTATATATGTTTACTTGTACTTTTTTTGTAACTGTAGTAATAAGTTTTGAGGAAAAAATAAATGATTTATTTATTTATGACTTCTTTACTACAGCATGGACGAAATGGAAGCGCTATGTTCTCGCATAGCGATAATGTCGGGTGGGCGGGTCCGTGCGCTGGGCTCAGCGGCCGCACTGCGCGCACAGCACGCGGCCGGACATGCGCTGTGCATCAAGCTGGCTCCTGTGGGGACGGGGGATGGTGAGTATATACACACAGACACACAGCACGCGGCCGGACATGCGCTGTGCATCAAGCTGGCTCCTGTGGGGACGGGGGATGGTGAGTATATATACACAGACACACATACACACGTAGAGAACCATACTTAAATCCACATATACATACATACAAACACGTAGGGAACCACACTTAACGCTCATACACTGCATATGAACGATATGTACATATCTAAAAACATATGTTTTACACACAACAATCCACATACACACATAAAAATACATACATACACAAAACTTTGTAAACGGTGCGCACCTAAAACTCATACAAGGGTAAAAACACGGCAAAACGCATGGACACATACTTTTTACCAACAATAATAATACACATTCAAAATCAGCTCGCAAATCTATCATTTTAATCATATCCACATATTTGTCTTACATAATTTATAGTCGATAATACAAACCTTGCCTATAATAAAATAAGATTTAATCTAATAGGGCAAACAAATAATAACAGTTTAATATCATTTTCTAACGAGAAGAACATTTAAATGTAATATTAAAATTCCAGAGACGGACAGCTCGAAGCCGGACGTACTACAACTAAAGAGAACACTTCAAGAGAAGTTCAACTGCACACTGAAAGATGAGCATAAGGTACTTTTTTATTGTAATTCGAAATAAAAATTTGAGCAGCTAAATAACTAAGTACATACATCATATCGCAACTTTTATCGAAAAAATGAATTAGAAATCTTGTGGTGGAACTAGATTTCATGGGCAGCATATCTATACTAATATTATAATGCTGAAGAATTTGTTTGTTTGTTTGAACGCGCTAATCTCAAGATCTACTGGTCCGATTTGAAAAATTATTTCGGTGTTGGATAGCCCATTTATTGAGAAAGGCATCACGTTTAGATCAACAGAAATGGAGACACGCTGGTGAAAACCGCGGAGCGTAGCTAGTTTAGTATAAAAATTTAAAGCTTAACTTAAACAAATTGATTAATTCCACTACATTTCTTACAGACAATGCTCCACTACCACATAAACGACACGCTACGATACAGTGAGCTGTTCACAGAATTAGAAGCACTCAGAGAGCAATATCCCACTCTTCTAGAAGATTACTCCGTCACGGAGACAACCCTGGAAGAAGTGTT
>CAJQZM010044157.1:0-12596 GCA_907164665.1 Colias nastes
AATTTAGCACATGTGTTTACGTTCATGCAAAAAAATAACTAAAAATACACATACCTGCCAACCCGGACCCACTTGCCGGTGGCCAGGTCCATCTTCTCCACCTCGTACTCCTTGACAGGGGATCCACCATCATCTTCTGGTTTCTCCCACCTCACCTTGCAGCCTTCTGCGTGGACGTCTGTCACTTCTAGTGGGCCTGGGTGAGGAGGATTTTTGGTTAGTATGGAAAATTATACTTTTTTTTATTGGTATGGAGTAATTTTTAGAATGGAGGTAATTTATTGATGTTACAACTGACGTTTTTTGTGACACTGTGAAATTTCTCAACAAATAAAATGAAATAATTTAATAAATACAAATATATTGAATTTAAAACTAATTTTGAATCGCAAACGCAAGCTATTTAGACTTTTAGAAAGAAATTCCGATAAAATATTATCGGAATATACAAAATTTATATATATTTTGACAATGTAAGTACTAATACCTAAATACAAATATGTATATGAAATACATAAAACAAAGTAATACTTTTAACATGGTTAAACACGGAATCGGTGCGTGGTAAATGGTAAGTTATTATTATAAAGCGCTTCTAAACGAAGTCTTGTTAAATAAATGTTTGAGTTCAAACATTTATGCAAGAACGTGTTATCGGAGCAGTAAGTCAATTTGCAAAACTACACTATTTGAATTAAATTAAATATATATTTGAAATTTCTTTTCTTTTTTTTTTTCAAAATTACACTATTTCTACAACTTACCTTTAGGCGAGCTAGGCTTGCTGAGCACGGTCAGTTCGACCGTCTCTTGGTCGAAACCGTTACAATTCTCAACACGCAGCGTGTACTTCCCAGTGTCGCGTCTCACCGCGTTCACGATTGTGAAGTCCGTGTGGTACTCTTGGTTCTCGATCTTGATGCGCTCGGTGTTAACCAGCTTTATGTTCTCACGCCATGACCTGTGAAAATTTGGTGTTAATACGGTATATCATATATCCTACTAATATTATAAATTTAAATTTGTATGTTTGTTTACTACGCCTTCACGCAAAAACTGTTGAACCGATTTTCATGAAATTTGACATACACATGGAGGGTAACTTAGATACATAAGAGAACACATAGGATAGTTTTTATCCCGAGAATGGAATATGGAAATGTGTTATTTTAGTTTTTAATTGCTATTAAAGTGTCAGTTACGATAAGTATTAGAAATAAACAGCTTTCATAAAGATACAAAATGCTAATGAATTAATAAGCTGTTTAGTGGGCAGATTTCGTGTTTTATAAAGTAGATATTTTATGTTTTAAATAGATGTTAGTGTACTGTAATAATATTATACTTATTAGTTATTACAAACTTACAGAAAGCTAGACAAAATTGAGCTTTATTAGAACTCACTAGTTGATACATTTTAACAATTTAAAGCAACATACACTATAAGCTCTGTCTTTTAAGTAACTTCACGTTACACCATATCTTTATGGGGGGACGGCGCGTACGCAGTCCCCACTACCAAAAATTACGCGTCCGAGTTATCCACATTAGGGATAATCGCAGAGGTCAACCCCGCCGCAGTGCAATGGCGGGGCCTCGCTCTGGGGGAACCGCCTTCCTGATCACGGTGTCCCCTACGCCAGGTAAGTATGCTTTCGGATGGTTAACTCGATCTATTTACGTGCTCGGAAAAAAACTTCTATAGCGCGATTTAAAATTGAGCATAAAGCGTGTAGTGACATCTAGTTGTTTCATTCGTAAGCTTTGTAACGGTACGGGACGCTACGCTGCTATTACTATCCTTTGTAACTTGACGCTCGCTGCGTTTGCGTTAGTTTCATTTACGTTAGATAGATGGCGCTTTAGAAACACTATTGTAATGATTTTCATGTAATTGATATAGCAGGGTGTAGATTATTAATTATTGTGTGTCTATTAAATAATGTTAAAACTGTAATAGTATTGATAATAATTAAATTATCTTTTTCTAAATTTTCTCCTTGCTTGAATCTCATTTACGAATTCATTTGTTTCTTATATTTTTACAATTACTTAAATGTTATAAGGATTATAATCTGTTTGTTATTATAATGTACTCCTTATCATCATCACTTTATTCATCATCCTATTTCATTTCCACAACAGAGATATTACAGCCAAGTTTATTAATTATTTAGCTACTAAACTAATATTTATTGTTGTTAATAACATGAATTGTATATGAATAAATGGATATATGTACATAATATTATAAATAGAATTACCAAGTCATCTCCGGTGGTGGTTCACCGATGACGTCCACAGACCACTTGTGCGTGCGGCCAGCTTTGATGATCACCGACTTGAACGTGCTGCGTTCGATGCGCGGTTTCACTGGAAAATAATTAAATATAATTAATATAATATTATGTACTAGCTTACCGCCCGCGGCTTCGCCCGCTTTGTCTAAAACCTAATAAATTATATATACTAAAACCTTCCTCTTGAATCACTCTATCTATTAAAAAAACCGCATCGAAATCCGTTGCGTAGTTTTAAAGATTTAAGCATACAAAGGGACATAGGGACAGAGAAAGCGACTTTGTTTTATACTATGTAGTGATTATATCCACCAACCCGCACTTGGCCAGCGTGGTGGATTATGGCCTGTACCCTCATAGGAGGCCCGTGTACCAGCAGTGGGAATGTATATGGGCTGATGATGATGATAATATTATGTATTATAGAAAAATAAGTAATATTATGATGTTTTATCGAATATTATTTTGTAGTAGTATATAATATGTAGTATTTGTAACTGGTGGAGACTGGAGGTCTTACTTGGGTGAAAAATATAAGTTTAACACCTATACCTAGAAGCTATGTCATAAAAAAATATTAAACACATATTATTATTAGGTAATTTGATAACACTATTTTTATTTACAATTTATGTCATAAAAAAAATGTGTGCGTGTACTAGTGTATACTGTACACACTTAAGAAGTGAAACTTCTTTATGACCTTATTTTTCAAAAAATAATTTACTATATTCCACTTCACAAAAATACGTCGAATGACGCGTGGTAGGGATAAGAAAAAGATGGCGCGTAACGGAAAAATGTCACTGAAAATTTTACACTAAATTTTTTTCCAACCCCGATAAAGAAGTTTCACTTCAATAATTATGTTATTCCTCATCTTTGCATATAAAACCTAATTTTAGTGTCGAATATGATTATAAAATTCTGTAGCACTATTGCCAACGTCCATACCACGTTGAATACACCGGTTCTCGTCCGATCACCGAAGTTAAGCAACGTCGGGCGCGGTCAGTACTTGGATGGGTGACCGCCTGGGAACACCGCGTGATGTTGGCTTTTTGCAATTTTAATTTAAAAATCGAATTTCTGTATTTTCTATTTTACTATACATACTTTATATGTATATTTTTGGTTATAACTTTTATGTAATATCTTTTTTTGTAGTTAAAAATTAAAATAGTGGATTATTTGCATTGTGAGTAGTCTGTACCACGTCTGAACCTTGCATTTGTTTTTTTTTTACTATTATTTTTCAGTAAATATACCAAGCTGTACCAAGAGCTATCATATACACAATTTTCTTTGGAAAAATTATACAGAAAATTTTATACAGAATTTATACTACTTAATTTCACATACCTTACCATTTCCTTTATAACATAATAATATGACCAATTTACAATACTGTTTGAAATGTTAATAAAATCAAACTTACAGTTCCTATGCTTGCAGAGGTGGTTGTCAGTGGGCTCGGAGGCATCACCAACACCAGCCTTGTTGTAGGCCTTCACTCGGAACTGATAGATCATCTTCTCCTTCAGACCTTCCACCTTCGCCTCGGTCTTGGTGTCCGTTGTTTTTCGCACCTAAAAATTTATTATAATTATTTAGAGTATACTGAAATTATGTTATTCAAATTTTGAAATTATGGATATACCTACTTCAATTAATTCAGTTTTGAAGTAGGTAATAGTAAGAATTTAAGTTTGTGTGAAAAATATTTTGTTAAATTGTTTAAGTAATTAAATTTATAAAGATTTTTAGTGTTTCATTCATTTGTTCCTAGTTATTACAATTTACGTTAAAAATAAGGATTTAATGTATAATCAGTTTTTTAATTAGAACATTGAATATATTAACTTTATTATCTGTGTTTCTAAAATAGTTAGCTGTAGTTAGGTAAGAAAATTTTGAATTTTTCTGTAGTATTAAAGTTAAATTATTAATTAATTGTAGGTATATCATTAGATAGGCTTACCTCAATCCAATCAGGTGAGAATTTGTCTTTCATTTCAATAACATAGCCGAGGACAGGGCGGCCACCGTTGTCTGTTGGCGGCTCCCATTGCAATGTGACCGACATGTTGTCATAATCAATGATTGTAGGCTTGCTTGGGGCTTTTGGAGGATCTGTAATACAAGAACATTCGTTTGAAACGCATATTCCGTCAAGTATTGGATGCTCGAATTCTAAAGTTGAAGTTTTTAGATGTTGAAAATATTGTATAATGCGTAAAATGTACGATCGTTTTCATTTTAAATATTATAATAAGCAAATAATACGTATGTTTTAAGTTTTAACAATTAGTTATCACAATTCACAGTTGATCAATCATAAATGTTTTGTGTTTACAATGTTTCGCGTGAGGTTTCGCGGGCTTTATAAAAATTTAAATTTATCTGTCAAAGTTACAACATCGCGATCGAGCTGTCTCGCAGAAACCCCCATAAGGTGCGTTCCGATTGCAAACATTACAAAACATGAATAACTATTGAATAATACGCAATTACTGTAAAACTTATGTTATAAAATACGAAATTGTTGTTAAACTTGTAAGATGTTTGTATTAATTAGCATCTACTTGATTTATTATTGGTACGCATTTTTTCAAATAAACAAATACTCGTGTAGTTAATGTTGTGCATAATAATAATATTATAATGGCCAATCAGATTTTTGCCTTGTTGAATTTATTTCCGTCTGTTTATTAATACATCAGTATCAGCTGTTCAGAATTTAAAAAGCTAACGAAAAAAGTTCTTTTCCATAGCAGGGGTGAACCTTGAACAGTTTTAGTAATCAAAATTATATTGTATCACCAAATAATACCTATTAAGTTATTCAAATAAATTATTTTTTCGTTCAAAAGTTTAAAAAAGAAGTTCACAAACCGTAAGGATTCTTCGCAACGATGAATCCATCAGTCTCCAAAGGTTCAGACTCGCCCTCCTTGTTGACGGCGCGAACCCTGAACTTGTACTTGTGGTTCGGCGTGAGACCCTTCACCGTGAACTCGGTGGGTTCGGGGCCGGTCTCACCGCACGGGATCCAGTTGCCAGTGTCCTGTAAAAATAGGTATATTATAGATAAATTTTTACTATTAAAATAATTACAACGCTAATATTTTAGGTACTTAATAAGTTAAGATAATAGATTAGTAACATTGCGTAGTAATATATGATTAGACTAATGTTATCGATCGGAGGTAAAAAGTTATTAAATTACAATGAATATAAACAATTTTATTTTATAATAAAATAAAATTATAATTGATTAATATGCTTACCATATCGAATTTCTCGAGAGTATATCCGGTAATGTCGGAACCTTGGAAGTCGTCTGGCTTCTGCCATTTCACTGTAGCCTTTTCGGCGCGAATGTCTACGACTTCGATTGGTCCGTTGGGGCGATTAGGTTTGTCTAAAATTGGTGATTATATTTTTTAATACCACGTTATTTATTACATCTAAGTGACAAATAATTACATAAATTATAAAATCGAAATAATCTGAATACATAAATTAATAATTCTTTCGCATTGTTTTAGTAAGTATTATGAATATGTGATAGAAATATAAATTACCTATGTCAATATAGACAACTTACCAAGTACAACAACATCAGCCAGACTCTCGCAAGTGCCAGACGAGTTAGTCAGAACCAGCTTGTATTTCCCGCTGTCCGGTCTGGTCGTCTTCCTGACCGTCAGCACAGTGTTCCTCTCGTACTTGTCTATTGTGATACGGTCACCGTCGTCTTGGACTTCCTATACCATCATGGATATGAGATAATACATACATTTGAGGTGGCACAGACGACGTGAATACGTTTTGAGTTGATGTATTGAGAATGGAATGAAGCAGTGTTATGATTCTGAACCATGGAAGTGTCTCTAATCGTTGTTATCTATTCAACTTTTAATAGAAACATACCTGTTATGACGACGACGACGAAATATTATTATGGCATGTATCAAAAAAAGAATGATGTGCATAGGAATTGATTTAGTGATAATACTGTGTTAGTAATGGAAACAATTTCCAGTGTTACATATTGAACAAAATACGAGATGTAGGTACATCTCATACTTGTAATTTAGATGAAATATTTGTGATACAAAGTAGTATTAATGGAAAAAAATGTATAGGAAAGTATAGAATCATTTGATATCTGAGTATGATGCTTTAGGTATTTCCATGTTTGCAAGTGGAGCTGTAGAATCAAAGAATGGAGTTTCTATGCAATGAAATTTGAAACGTATTCACGTAATAATTAATAACAAAATGTAACGGCGTACATCGAGTGGAAACGAAAATTCAACCACAACATCGAGTGTTTAGTGAGCATACATTGAATCGTGTTAAACTGAGAGAAACATTTTGATAGAGTCGCCAAGTCTTATAGAACTTGCTTTGTAATCATCAATTTTGTTACAAAAATTCATAGCCAATTGGAGGTGCATTATAACTTTATTTTTTGTGTAAAGTGAGGTCTGAGAGTGATACAATCCATTCATCCTGACACAATATAATATCATGCTATGGTAACAGAATTTCCTCTCGTTTTTGTTTCACTGCACAAATTGCGATGTAAATACAGTCAAGAAAAATATAGTTCTTACACAAAGATTCAATCAACAGTAGCTACACTTTTTATCGATTGAACATACAGTGCTATATTTCTCCAAGAATGTGTAAGTCCATGGACACGTAAAACTATTTAAGACCTCGACCAGCTTTAAACTTACCCTCCTGGTTCTTCAATACGAAACGATATACCTAATGTCGTGATTAGATATCGTGTCGTAACACAATATCGTTCTTGTATGGACAATTTGAAGAACATGTTATAGTGTAAAGTAATAATGCACCTTTATACATCGATTTTACAACATCGAAAGCGATCGTATCGCGTTCAGGGCGATTACAATAGTTTATTCATGTTTAACTGAATTAATATAACTTCAAATGACAGTAAGGGTAGTTTGGTTTCACTGTTATTTAAATGAAAATCATATTTGTAACGTGTAATAAAACGATCGGATAAATGAATATAGAATAAATGTTGATAATAATAGGTTACGGTAAATATTCAATAATTTTAAGAATTCAGCTAAACATAAATAGCGTAAACATAATAATTTTGACAGAAATTTAATTGAACTTCGAAATGATTTATCTTAAAAGTAAATCTTTTGTACATTTTAAACCAGATAGATTACCTACTACATAACATGATTTAATTGGTGTATCTTTATAATAAACTTTGTAACTGCAGTCTAAAAGGACCAATTACCATTTCCGTATATAAGGTTTTCATTCGAAGTTCAAATAAACGCATGCCATTGGTGTATAGTGATGTTAGCCACATTTCAGTGTTCACTAGAAGAGTAGAGAATGAGTTGTTTAGAACATTGATTGACAACATTTATTTGTATCACCCGTCTAACCTTCTCCGTGTACGCCTTTCCGCGTTTCTTTTGTTGGAATAAACAATAAAATAGATTAATATGGGAACTTTTTAAATCTGGTATTTTCATAACTGAAAATATTTTCGAAGCAAGGATATCTTTAAATCTTAGGCAGTTACAATATTTATAAATTTTTATAGACCAAATAATTTTGTTTTTAGTCGGTATAACACATTTAAGTAGGTACCTAATGCTTAGAAATTTGCCAAAATCCCAATCATCATCTATTTACTAGCATCTGCACTTAATCTCAAAATTTTGAAAATTAAACTAGTCTTCTAATTCCTCCTCTTGATATCCGCAACGAAATTATTTTTCGATTCTTCTACAATGTTAGAATCTACATTTTATTTAATGGGTATTAAATTATAAATTCCAGTAATTACTTACCTCTTCACCCTTCATCCATTTGACTTCTGGTTCAGGCTCACCACCGTATTTGATATCGAAGGTAATAACCTGGCCCTTCTTGATGATCATACCTTGGAGTCCTTCACCGATAATGTATGGTTTCACTGTAAAATGTATGAAATATTAGTATCGATTATTTAAACATTTGGGACCGTAAATAAACAAACTTTCACTTCGCCATATAAGTCATTTCCCTATATTGTTTCTGTATATTTAAAAACTTAATAATAAAAGCGTGACACGTACCGAATCTGCACTTAGCAATGATAGGCTTAGTGCTGTCGCTAGGTTCACTAGGACCAGCCTTGTTAATGGCTCGAACCCTGAACTCGTACGTGCACCCTTCTTTGAGTCCATCCTGAGTTGCCTTCAGAACATCGCCTGATACTTCTACACCCTTCACCCAGTCCTTGCCGAACTTTTCCTGTAATAGCAAATTGGTAAATGTTAAACACCTATTGTTTAAGAGATCACATCAAAAGTGGGTTGAAGTTTCGTCGATAATTATATTAATTGTATTCCATACACGTTTTTATTACAAAAACTGAACGTAGTTAGATCCTGTTAAATAATTTATTTACATTTTAAAATGTGATGTGGTATGGAGCTTTCCATAAATCATAGCAAATTTAAATCATACCTTGTATTCTATTTGATAGCCAGTGATGGGAGCACCACCATCGTTATCTGGCTTCTCCCATTTAAGATCTGCGTGGTCTTTGTCCCAGTCAGTGAGCTCGATGCCCTTTGGTTTCGATGGCTCATCTAAATGGAAAAATTTAATGTTATTGTTGTTTTAATCATTTATTGAAATAATTTATCTTAATAATATTTGACAAAATCATCAAAATTACTAAAACAGAAGAAATACAATTTATTTTACTTTAAACAGAAAATAGGATTTTATTTTATTTTTTAATTTTGATACTTTTCGTCAGTATAAAGATCATGAAAATGAATGACTTACCCCAAGGATCTTTAGCCAATACAGGTTTACCAAAGATACCAGGCTCACTGGCACCAATCTTGTTAACAGCACGGATTCTGAACTTGTAAGTTTTCTTTGGAATGAGATCCTCGACCTTGTATTTTGTTGGTTCACCTTGTGCAACATCGGCCACATGGTCCCATGCTGCTTTGAGTGACAAGTCCTGAAAATAGGAATGTTTATTTAATAATCAGTTTCCAGAAAAGTGCAATGTACTCGCTGTCTATCAAATTCTTATTATTATTTACCTGTCTTTCAATGATGTATTTGATGATTGGAGCACCACCATCATCTTGAGGTGCTTTCCATGTAACAACGCAAGATGTCTGGAAGATTTCTGTAACTTCCACGTTCTGCGGCGCTGTTGGCGCGCTCTGCATGATAATCGATACATCCTTGCTGTCTTCGCCCTGGGCGTTTGACAGTCTGATCTGGTATTTTCCAGAAGCTTCCCTGACTGGCTTCTTGATCTTGAACAAGACCTTCTCTTGCTCAACCACGGCTTCGACTTCTTTGTTCGGCAAAATCTTGCCATCCTTGATAAGTTTGGCTTCGATTTGTGTTTGACGGTTACCAGAAACTGGAAAGGATAGCAAATTTTAATTTTGCATTCAAATTTGACCGTTATTGCAATTAACGTTTAGTATATTCTAGGTTTATTAACGACTAGCTTCCGCCCGCGACTCCGTACGCGCGGATGTCGGTCTTCGCGTGGATAGTTTATTTCTCCATTTTGAGTAACTCTGACAATGACATCTTATAAATATCTATTGGACCTAAATACGGCTAGGCCTATAATAATACGCAACATGTGTTCGCGGTTCTACAGAACAACGTCTATGGATAAAACTGAAAAATTAAGATTAATTTTTTTCTACGTATTTTTCCAGGATAAAAAGTATCCTATTTTACGCCCAGGATAAGAAGGTATAATTATACCAAGTTTCATCGAAATCGAACCGTTAGTTTTCACGTGATGTCTTCACATACAGACAGACAGACAGACAGACAGACAGACAGACAAAAATTTTTTTAATCACATATTTGGGTTTGGTATCGATCCAGTAACACCCCCTGCTATTTATTTTTTCAATATTTTCAATGTACAGAATTGACCCTTCTACAGATTTATTATATGTATAGATACTGTTTGCTTACTTTTATATGGCACCTCAATGACGAAAGGACTGCCTGCCGTGCCGTGGAATTCGTCGGGACATTCGATCATTGGCTTCGACTCTCCCTTCTTCACAGTCAGCTTACAAGAAGAGGTAAGCTTTCCGGACTCGCAGACAATTTCACCTTCGTCCTCCATTTCTAACTTGTTGAAGATCAGCTGGTGTTTACCACCACCCAGATTCTTGATCTCAATCCTTATATGATAAAATATTGTATGTTATATTATTTATTCAACTATTGGATTAAATAGCGTGTGACTTGCATAATATTTTTTACATTTGACTATATTTTATGATAAAACTTTTTAATGTAAAGTTTACGTTCATCACATCACATCTTTCACCAGCTTACATCAGTTACGTTTTCTTTATTTTATTTTTATAAACATAATATTATTAAATAAGGTAGACATAACAATGAAATCTAATTAAATGCCAATCGATAACTATCAAAGTTGAAAATAAAACTAACGTCGAAAGATGCGGGTACGAATCTAGCCTCATAAGTAATTTTTATCTAAACTAATAAAACTAACGTCGTAAAATATAATAAACATAACAAAATACCTGTCATTAGGAACAATAGGTACTCCATTGAAAGACCAGACGGCTTCCGCGGTCTGGTCCTGCAGTTCCACTTCCAGTACGATCTTCTCCCTTTCAATTGCTTCAGTATCCTTCAACTTCTTGTTGAAGCGATTAGAGTCTGTTGAAATTTAAAACGTTATAATATTATCAAAGCTTTAAAATTTTGTTTCAAAGAAGATTATAACGAATTAAAAAAGTGATAATTAGTATTAGCAAATCGTGTATGTTATTTACTCAATTCAGTTTCTGCTATATTTGTTTAATATGGTCTAGAAGCGTCTAACACTAATCACTTACTAGAACATAATCTGAAATAAATTCCAGTCTATTCCAGTCTACAAATTGAAATCTATAAGTACCACTACGGAGTCTAGGTCCAATTGTTTAAAACAATAGCCCATCCCTTCCTTGAATTAATTAGTTAATGATTGATAGTTACTTTGTGTCTTAAAGCGTAACGATAATTACAATACTATGAAATATAAGTACATTGTTATCCTTAGTTTATAGTTTAAAAGAACCCTTCACGAGAAAAGAACGACTGTCGCATGCTAAATTTTTCCAGTTAAAAGTTTAAGTACATTATAATATGGCTTGTTTTCCTGAACTTTTAAAGCGTTTTTGCAGATATTTTTATGGCATACTTACTTTAAACTTTAGCTGCTTACTAAATTTGAATAATAAAATGAACTTACAATTGACAATAAGCTCGCATGTTGTTTCATCGGCGTTGCTGCAACACTTGAAGTTGCCAGCATCCGTAACTTTGGCATCCTTGATCACAACCTTGCGTTTGCGACCTTCCTTCACTATGGAAATACGCTTGTCTGCCTTCAGCGGTTGGTCGTTTTTGTACCTGATTGTGGTAAAAATTATTATGTTAATTTTATTCAGTTGCATACAATCCGAAATAGATTTGGTACCATGAGTAGGAATGATGTATAATATTAATTATAATGTGTAATATGTAATAGTGGCTTATAATATTAATTATCGCTCATGTAACTAATAAAATTAATCTTTACTGTTTTGCTTCTTTAATAAATTATTATCTAAAAACATAATCATTTTAATTTTTATGTTATATGTATATCTTCATACAAAATAATATAGGAATTAAAATAGATTAGGAATTATCATTACCATTTCACATCACCAGCGGCATCGTCCAGTTCACAAAGTAAAGTAATTGTGTCCTTTTCAATAGCTTGTTGCGATTTAAGGACCTTTGTGAACTTGTATTCGTATTCTGCAAATAAAGTAAAAACGTTAGAATAGAATAATGATACGTTATCTTGTTTTCATAAAACATCTACCTACAGGTTCAATATTCTTCTACAGATAACAGATACTACGTACGTTATAGAAACACGTAGGCTTATAAGACGTTTTTCAATCACGGACAAATGATGACTCGTTTTATACATGTGTTGCTCAATTATACTAACCTACAATCTTAAGATCACACTCAGTTTTATCCGTCTGTTTCTCAATTCTACAGGAGTATTTGCCAGCATCTTCCAATTTTGCTTTCTTGATGATCAACTTGCAAACACCAGACAAATCCTTCGATATCGAGACATCGTCGTTGTCTTCTAACTTCTCTTCTCCCTTCCACCAGGAAACTATAGCCAGGCTGTTGGAGACAGCGCACTCC
>CAJQZM010044192.1:0-12711 GCA_907164665.1 Colias nastes
GTGAAAGTCCCACCTTGCCCGAAGGTTGTGCTTATTGTTTCCTGCTAAATTGATCCTATTCCGCATTTAATGCGTATATTATGCTAATGCTGTTGCGTACAGTTAGTATTTACAATGAATACTAATACAAGTGTCAGGTGTTGAGGTTTATAATACACAGATCAACACTAGGATGTTTTGAATGCCGTTATGTAAACAAACAGGATTAATTATTAATAAATAAGAGTGAACTTCGATTCCGCGAAATTGTTTTAATATTATTTATATGGTAAATATTATAATGTTATTTCAATATTGATTTACAAGTAAATAATTCGTTATAAACTCGTTGTGCATTGTTAACATATATTTTAGTTACCTATGTAAATTAATGAATTTGATTATCACTAATTTAGGTATGTGTACTATGCTGTATATTAAAAATGTTGGTCCTTCATTTCACAGTTTTTATGGTCGTTTTACCGTTTGACTTAATAATGAATATGATACAAAAGTGAATATAAGACGACCTAATATCGATCAATACAATAGCTCTATCTTAGCTAAAGACAGATCCTGCTGCGAAAGTCTCCAATTTTTTTTTCCTTACAATAGACTTTCCAAACTATCACCTATACGAGGACATCAATACCAATATACTGCGTACCGAAGGCGGGGCAGCTATGCAGCAGCCTTGAGGCTCTGACGCCAGACGCAGTTCAACTTTACATAAAATAACGCAATAACGCCCTACCGACACACCCTTTGAGACGACCACGGAATTTATAGACCCTCCACACATCTAAAGGTAGGTTATAGTAGGCTCCTACTTTGCTATGCTGCCCTGGTAGCTATTCAATATTTGGTAACATTTTAAATTAAATTATGGAGATATTATAGAAGGATATTTTATATTAAGACAGTACCTATAAATTCTCATTTAAATATAACAAATGTATTTCTTCAGATTATGTTGTATATATGTAAAACTCAGAAGACAATAACCATAAATTATACTATGCTTTTCACGCGAAGAACTGCATGTTTAGTGACTTTTATCTTTATAGAACGTACCGTATACTTTGTTGTCCTAATTGAAGTAGGTATAACAGGACTTTATTAAAAACACAATTAATTTCTGTGTAGAAATCGAACTTAAATTTAAAAATTAACAAAAGAGCGTGTGTGCCGAGCACACGTGTCAGAAGTGAAACTTCTTTGGCAAGATTCAAAGATACCAAAATCGTCGCCTTACTCCATGACGTGACGGTATTGCCATGACGCGAAATTTAACTCTCAACGCACCTAAGGAATTTCCCTTCAAAAAATGAACTTTATACACGTTGTTAAACTATTTAATCTTCCACCCTTGGCTACGTCCTACAGAGCCTACGTCCGGACAAAAAATGCCATAAAATTTAATGTTCAAATGAAAAAAATCTAAGCCTTAAAAAGACGCGGAAGTGATACCCAATGAGCGAGTAGCAATCAGCTGATGAGTTGATTGCGTAACGTCGCGCGTGTGTGTGACGTGCGCGTGTGTGGGTGCGAGGTCGGGACCTGCCAAATATTTGGAGACATGCCACCGTATTGGCCAATATTACTATGGGTTTTATGAATTTCTCAAGAAGTTTTTAAAAAACGTACCTTTTTTTTTATGCTGCGATAGGGGAGCGCTTGGCCACGATCTCGCCTGATGGTAAGCTGAGATGTGGCCTAAGATGGAGCGTGCTTCCCTAGAATGTACCTGTTTACTCTCCTCTTGAAAACCCCCATATTGTACTCTTCGGGGAACACAGATTCAGGAAGCATGTTCCAGTCCCTAGCGGTTCGAATAAAGAATGTCGATCCGAACCGCTTAGTCCGGGTACATGGAACGTCAAAGTGTTCGGCCTTCGTCGTCAATAACACTCCATTACATAAAACTTTATGATCTCTCTCATTTGCATGATAAATGTCGTCATTATGACTTCTATATACACCAAAGTTACACTTTTATTATAAGTACGAAGGTTGTTCTTCGATCCTTGATCAAGAGAAAATGTGCGAAATATAACATGAAGTATTGTTTATAAATATTATGAAACTTTTCTAAACATTTGTCGGAAAACAACTTGTTTTATAGATTGTTTATATTTAAGTAGTTTAATGTTGAAAAATCTTAAACAAACTATATTTATTTTTATGTATGTCAAAGCCCGAAGTGGTGGGTCGCCTGTTGGTAAGCGTCCACCACCACCCATAAACATTATACATATTAGCAAAAAAGGTAATACCTCTGCTGCCTGTTATCTTATCATCTAAATTAATATCAATAAATCTTAAATGGACCATCCTAAACGATTATATCACCACTAAATTCGAAGCCAGATCAATTAAAAAAGATACGTTAAGCTTCAGGTCTTTGAAATATGCCAAGAGCAGAATTCCAGCATTGTTTTGGAGGATTTAATTGAAATCGGTGCATCCGCTGGCCGCCGCGGACGTCCAATCATGCAAAAATGTTCCGACTCGTTATTAATGCGCTCGAATTGGAGTATCGCCACCACGAGGCACGAGCCGATATTTCAACGATTTATTCAAGTTTTCACGCCGTCGTTATTAAGAATATTTTTATTTGCAAATTGTGTGAAGTATTTTATATATTTCAGATGATAAATAATATCCGCAAAATTATTTTATGAATGTATACGAGCTTATAGTTTTTATTTGCGTGTGTAGAGATGGATAAAATGTGGAAAACTGGAAACAGTAGTCAGGGCATAGTATTTGTGAATCGCACGATACACCTATTTTCTGTTCAAGGAATAATTTCACAAAATTCATTGCTGAAGTAAAGTATGAGATAATGAATTAAAGTGCACCTTAAAATGAAGAATGGCCTGGATGTTCATTGAGATCGAGTTAAATCACATCAGAGAAGTGATTAGTGAGTATAAAGAGCAGTCAGGGTAGGGTTGCCAACTTCTATATTTTAGGAATATGTATAATAGTAATCTATTGCAGTGAAGTACAGAATTATATTTAAGCTTTTGTTCACAAAATTTGATATCGTTTACGCAATATTTATATAAGATTTTGTTTTAAACATCATAATCTTATTTTACTTCCGTAACAAACGATGAACATGTTTTAATTTATACATTTTTGACTTTTGTTAGTATGTCACATATTGATTATCGTTTATAACGAATTTGCTATGTGAGAAAATGAGTCAGCATAATATGTTATATTTATTCTACACAATTATTTTATTACAAACACAATGATTGCATTGAGACACGCCAATCTATTTTCAGAAGAATCAATGGCACATTGTACTGGGCAATGAATTTCCTGCACACATTTAATATCGTGGACAGAACTAGGTGTCGACAGCCCTACGAGGTGACGTGTGCGGTGACGTCAGCTCTTATCGACCCTACAAGGGCGCTTGTCTTGAGAGTTGACCCCAGTACTGATCGCCATTGTACTCGATATAATTAATATCATTTACGTAGAGTCGTAGAGCATGCATTAATAAACAACTGTATCGAGCTATTAACTCGTGTTTAGATTAGATCTGTTCAATAGGAAATGACTTACAAACATGTTATGTGTTTTTTCGTGTACATAATATATGACTACTTATTTCATCTGTTGTAGGAAGGACAAGGTCAATAGGCTTATGGAGGTTTGATAAAAACGAGTATTTTGACCTTCGAGGAATCAAATAAACGTCAATAAAGATTTGTTCAAAATTCAAATTTATAATGAGGCGGATGTCGACGACCTTTCTGTTCAAAATATTGCCCGAAATATACATCTAACGACCGGTTTTACCAAAAAGTACACTAACTTCCTTAATTCACATATAATTGTGGATAGCACCATTACTATTTAGATTAGTTGACAGCTGAAGCATCTCAGACTTAATTCGTAGAGTTAGCGGTTTTGAAGTTATCCTTTTTTTGCTAAAAGATCATTTGGCGATCAAATTTTCTTTTGGTGATATATTGGTAAATTTTTACGGCATAAAATAAATATGGCTTTATTTAAATTAAACTATGTTTTTAAAGTAAGACTTAGTTTGTCTAACTGGTTAAAAATGCATAATGTTTGAATGCACATCAAAACCGCCAGTCAGTAAGTCACAGCGATGCACTCGTGCATTCTGCGATATGTACACCCGTACATAGTTGTTATTATTGTTGAATCACTATCAACAATAGCCTTTGTTACCAGCTGCGTGTGCGCACATCTCGCGTGTAGAACATATTAATATGTGAAATATTAAAAAGGGCCAATTCATATATACGGGCATCGCACATGTTATGGATATATTCCGTTTTTATATTTCAATATTTATTGTTAAGTAATGCGTAAGTATGCTGAAAAATAGGGTAATGGTCGAATCGCGGCCCGCGGGTAATTCTATTGAGCAAAAATATTGATAAATTACTGGCAAAAAGTAATAACATATGCATCTAGGTAACACACACGAAGTAGAAGCTATGTAGAAACACATTCAGTTTTTAAAAACGAGTATTAGAAAAATAGCATTTACAAATGCGTCCTCACGTCGCGGACGCCACGCAGACAGGATAAAGCCCTATAAAGCCTTATTGACGTAACCCTTCAAACATATTGGGTTCCCCTGTTTACAGACTACACGTTCCGTTATTTATATTTGATAGAACTTACGAGATAAATTGAAAACGTCGAGAAAAAATACAAGGATAGATATTAGTGACATTTGAAGAAAATTTCGGAAGGCAAAACATACCAATGTTTATCGTTAATTACTTTAATCTATAATTTAAGAAAGATAATGTATAAGTTTAATTTGTTCTATCGATATTCAAACATTATAATTTAATATTATAATATTAAGCCCAAAAATTGAACAGATTTTGCAAAAAATACAAATCATTTGAAATGTAAGTACCTAGATTGTAGCTTGAGATTACATTACGTGGTTAAAACTGCTTTAACTGTAATAACACTTGTTTGTTTAAAACTACGATATGATCGGTGTCATCTTCCTAAAAGGTTCATGTAAAGAAGGGTATAAATAACGAGCAAAACCGCACATTCATTCCCAAAATAGTGCAGTAATGAGTATCCCACCTGTGTCCTGTCTTAACAACATGATCTGAGAATGTAGGAGGAAGATTCCCACCTACATATCCTACTTACATATTTAGATACCAATATCTGAGAAGTTTTAAGAAAAATATTTGTAAAAATCAATCTGGAGTAGCTAAAACTAATACCTACCTATTTATTATCATAATCAGGGACAACGGCTTCCTGAAGATAAATCTATTATGTATATCATTTAATTCAAGAACAAACGAATTTACCTAGGGAGCAGAACTAATTAATATTTATCACTAGGGACAAAGGCTTTCTCAATATTATCTATCGATTTATATCAAGAAGAATAAACGAATTAACCTAGAACGAAATGTATAAAATATAATGTTTTTGTTACACGAACATTTACATGAAGGTAAATACTCCACTTTGTAGCCGCCCCGGGGGCCAGATATTGTACAATTATTATCATTGTTCTGAAATCTCTCGGGCACGTGCCGAACTCTAATGGAATTTAATTTCTACGATGAATATAATACTGAGTTTGCAACCGAGTTCAAAGAAGGAGCAGTGCTTTCTTTATGTTTGTGAGGTACCTTAGAATTTCCGATTTTCATTTTGTTGTTCTTTTATTTTAAAGCTCGTGCCTTTAGGCTGGTCCTATTTCAATTTTCTCCACTTCTGATCATTTTAAGGTCGTTTAGATTTTATTGTTAAAAAAGAAACTTATTTTAACTAACGTTAATTGTCTGGCGATTATCGACGATTAATACGCGATGAATAGTCAAGTGTTTTGACTCGCGGGACCTTTGTCACGTTTTAATTTGGGACAAGTAGAAATGGTAATGTCTTCTGGTGTTTCATTAGTTTGTGTGACTAATGGCTATTGCGTTAAAGTTAATGTGTAATGAGTGATGGAACAAATGCCTCTTGTCTATGCTAATCATTTGACTTGTTGTCTATGATAGATTCTCAAATTCAAGATATTGTAAGTACTTATGAACGGTGCCCATAGCTTAACAACAGCTATAGTTATTCGCTTTTTCCTGTTCGAATTCATCACATTAATAATTACCTAAAACTTAACACTTAATATTTTTCAATGTTATACTCGGTCTTTAACAGGTTTAACACGCGATTTATTCGTATTTCGCCTAATTATAAAATTTTAACCATTTTGTATCGAGCTTGGTCACAAGTTACCTCACCCCTGATAACTATTAATACCTCTGTACTTAGTCAAAAGGCTTCTTATTGCCAAAAGGATTCACCATGTATGCAATGTACTCACCCCATAGCCCTGGGTCGTCGAAGCACGAGTGGTGGTTGGAGACGGTCAGCAGCGGCACATCGTGCGGCCGCTGCACCGCGCGAGACAGCGCGTCGCGGTTGTATACCGTTGTCTTGTTCAGAAATTCTGCAATGGAATATGGCGTTATGTTTCTTTCGAAAGGCAAAATGATCGATGTATTATACATTTGATATTTTTGCATATTAACTATTAAGTAACTAGCTGTTTGCCTCGGCTTCCCCCGAGCTAAAAAATTGCCTATGCTACTCGGTAAAGAAGTAGCTTTTACAATCGATACCTAGGTAGTTCAGTTATGTTTACCAAATATTTCAATACTAATATTTTAATTCAAACGATTTTGTATAATTTCTGAGTGTTGTCGGAATAAGCTGGGGTTTAAATAAGATAGAACTGGATAGAAGTACATAATTTTCGCGACAATAAAATGAACATTCCTCGGATTAGATAAACGAGAATCTTCTTGTTTAAAGTTTGCTTGGTGTCAAGTTACCCACGTCTATGTGTCTTGGCAACATTATTTGTATTATTTATAGTCAGTTAAATTATTGATTACAATAATTTTATTATCAATAAATTACGCTATTAAATGAACTAAAAAGGCATAATAATCTACAACTAAAGGCGTAATTTCATAATTTACATGATTTTCGACTATGGCTTGAAGTTGGTTGGCAATACTAATATTTTAAAAGCCGTTTGGATGTTAATCTATACTGAAGATCATAATTTCCATAATTAATATCGATCTCAAAGCAGCGGTCAAGTGAAGATCAAGGAGGGGATAAAATGTTAACCCTATTTTTATCTTTACCGTTGACTATTAATAACTAGTCCATGGAAATAATTATTTTCATGCTTAATTAAATTATGAGGTATATCATTTATACCTCATTTAAGTTACTAAATTAAATAAAACCGTAGAACAATATTCATTCTACCATAGTTAAAAACCTCGATTCGTTTCCAATTGGTATAAATATTAAAACTTACTCAAATTATAATTTGCAGAATTTACATTTTTTTGAAATGATAAAAAAATAATTTCGTCTACAACAATTTCCGTTACTTTCTACATGCAAATAATACGTGTAACATTTTTTTAGTGAGGTAATTTGCGGATAGTCGCTAATTTTTTAATAAGCGAGTATTATTCTAATCTTGAAAGCATTTTTTTCTAGGCAAATTCAACTTGACACGGCTAGCGTTTTGGGTCATTTTTTTTTTTTTTTTGTGTGGTGATTCTAAATGTTAGCCAGAAGGGCTACTACATTTTAACGCGGACGCGTGGGTGAACTGAAGGTTCACCCTGGTAGCGACATGCGCAAGGGCGTCCCCCCTTGACGGGGATCTCGAACCTCGGCTTGGGCTGTCGCTTGAGTGGAGGAGGCCGGAAGGGCCCTAGTCGGACGGGGTTTTGGGTCATACTCACAATGGTTTATACTCCTAATTTATTAACGACAGTTAAAAGGGCTGGATGGATGATACGGATAACTTACTTACCTACTAAAGTTCTAATCCTACATAAAAGCCTTAAAAATTCAAAATTTGTATGGTTTCTCTATATTATGATAATGAATTTTTGCCATCACCCTTATTGCTTAGGTACCTAATTGAGTGCTGTTAAAATATAATTGTCTCTTTGTTGTGGTTTTAATGTCCAAACATGAAAATGTCAAGTAAGATATTCCAATTTTAATGGGTTACATCAAAGGGTTAATTAAGATGCTACACATAATTTTTTGGTTAAATAATATTTTTTTAACATTTAAACAACGTTTTTCTTTGATACATACTATATACTCCTTCTATGTAACATGATCTAACATAACGTATATGCTGCCTCGAAAATTGGATTTTAGAAAATTAAATAATAGTTCAATGCGATACAGTTGTTCCTGAAATGAGCTTGTTCAAATAAACAATCAAACAAAACCTGTGTAATAAAATAAAAATAAGTAAAGATAAAACTTAAAAGTACAAAGAATTCAAAAGAATAAATGACCAATGAAAAAAACTAATTAACAAATTATTTCAATCAAAGTTCAATGCCTTATTTTAAAAAATCATTGTTTGATTGTTGTTTTGTTTGTTATCAAATTATCTGATTGTAGATGATGAATGCTTTACCTGCTTCATACTATCAGTTTTATCTATAGATAAGCTATGTTTAACAATGTGGACAGAGTCAACATGTAGTGCTAAAAGAGGATAATATGAATTATGCGTAAGAAGTTTACTTATATGAAGGTAGAATGAAATATTTATAATGTATCAAATTCAAATAAAATTAATGTTTATTACATGATAAAATTTTTTAGCGTAACTAAAAATAAATAATAAATAGTAAAGTTTGAAACATACATCCATTCACAATGAATAGTAATTTTATATTTTAAATTAACATAAAAATATCTCAAGGTCTGTTTGCAATCTTTTGCAAATACAATTTACAGAATGTATAAAAACAAAAGGCATTTCCGTATTGGTGTTTATTTACTTTTAAAATTTTGTTATACTTGAGTAACTGAGTGAATATAAATAATTGTGATATTTTACACAATTTTTAATCTACATACATAAGAGTATACAATTATAATTTTAAAATTAATATTTTCTGATGACGCGGCCGCTGAGTGATCCAACGGATGTCGTAGCCCATGTTTCCACAAGCGCACAATCGTCACACACTACATAAACATGATAATTCATGTTAACACCTTTTTAGATTTATTTGTAAATTTAATACAATTATTAACTTCTAAATAAATGTAATGCTTGTTTCACTTAAGAATAAAATGTCTTGATAATAACAGACATTCATATTAACTACTGTATGTAAGTGTACTTTTCAAAATATTCAACAAGTAGGTAGGTATTTCAATAAATAAAAACTTGTAAAATTGTATAAATTAAATTTTAGTTGCCAATAAATTAGTACTTGAAATCATATGAAAATATTAAAAAATCAGTGATCAAATTTTTGTTCATCAGGTTAACACAAGAAGGAAAGAAAAGGCGAATGAACTTTGGTGGCTGGTAACAAAAAAATGTTGATATGTTAAAATAAATTCATGTTAATATTTGCAATTAGTATGAATTCTAATTCGTGTCATCGATATGCATTGTTAACAGTTAGTTCAGGTTACGCTGATGTAAGCCCGACCTGCTGAACTTAGTTCTTTGTTACAATTAATTTAAACTGAGCCACGTGGAAAGGATTACGAATAATTTAGAATATTTTAATATGATATTTTGTGTTACTAGAACCACTTACCTACGATAAATTTACTGAATAATCCAACTACAGCTACAGTGAGAGAACTAGCACAGTTCCACAGTCTCCCGGGGTTCCTGAGCCGCGGTATGATCCAACGGATGTCGTAGCCCATGGTTCCACGAGCGCACAATCGACACACACTACATAAACATCGTTATTCAGATAAAATTCTAATAATATTCAACTTTTTCATTTACGAGACACTTGCTCCTGTTCAACCCGATCGAGTTGAATGACATTACGTGAATGATCGACAATAGAATGTCATGTAGACAATTGACATATGTCATTTGACGTTTTCAGTGTTTCTATTTAATAAAATAAACATTTTAAGAAATGTATTTTTTTGGGCTGTGGTCGGTAAAAACTGGTGCAGATAAGATAAGATCCAGATCAGATGTCTATTTATAAAATCATAATCATAATATTTATTTCGATGTTAAGATTATTTCTATAAAGTTATGATTGGAGATGCAACTTAAGACGATACACAAAAAAAAATCCACTGCTTGGTGGGCGGAGTCTAATAGCTCGCTATCGCGAACGCGGGTGTGCGCGAAGTCATTCTTTCAAACTCGCCGCGCTGCCGCTGGCCGACTCGGGACAAACATGTATGGAGTCGTCATACAGCTATTATATTGTTATACATATATTATTTAATCGTTGATTTATTGATTTTATTTTCTTGCTTATAAACAAATAATCTTCTTTTTAACAACTACTTAGTTAGACACTATTAATAATAATTATTATTTCGTAATGTTTACTTTATTACAAAATAATATAGGTTATAAATAATCTTTAAAATTACAAAAAATATTTTAACTCTGAAAAAATGAAATGGTACTCAATAACGCGGACTACTGAATTGATTTAGATAGAATTTGATGCTGACGTACCTAGATATTGCATCATGCCCAGAAATGAAAGGTACTATTTCTGAAAGAAGTTATAAACCCTAATTCTTCTCAGTCAAAGTCAAGAGTGGAAGATATCACTAATACAGTAAAACTGATGCGAAACTTTGGATGTTTATTTGTATATTTGTTTGTTAGTTGTTACTCAATCACGTCAAGACTACATTACCAATTTTGATGAAATATAGCTAATTGCCTGGATTTACACATAGGATACTTTTTATCCGGACTGAACACTTCTGTGGGATAAAACAGGATTCACGATATAACCTAATTTCACGCGGGCAAAGCCGCGGTCGGAATGATATTTTTTTAAATAAAAAAATTGTTTAAATAAAAACCGGCCAAGTGCGAGTCGGAGTCGCGCACCGAGGGTTCCGTACAAACCTGCATTTTTTTTTTCACGGGTTAAAGGCAATTAGATCTAAGTATTTGATATGAATTTCAACTTGATAGCTCTACGCGTTCATGAGGAAAAAATAATAAGTTTATATTTATTAAAAAATAAATATATATTTTGTTATGTAACTAAAAATTTAAGGTTTTCGGAAATTTTCCTTTATGTGTGCTATAAAACGTTGCTTCATGCCAAATTTCAAGATTCTAGGTCGACTGGAAGTACCCTTTAGGTTTTGATTCCCTTGCGAGTACTTGCGAGTTTCAAAACATGCAGCTTAAATTGCTGTTTCTTTTGATTGCGTTGACATAGAAGTTTGATTTTGTTACAGCTTAAAGGTATTATAGACCTGAGTATTTGGTATGAATTTCAATTTAATACCTCTACGCGTTTATGGGGAAATGGGTAGTAAGTTTAAAATTATTAAAAAAATATATATTATGTGATGTAACTAAAAATTTATGGTTTTCGTAATTTTTCCTTTATCTATGCTATAAGACGTTGCTTCGTACCAAATTTCAAGATTCTGAGTTCACGGGAAGCACCCTGTAGGTTTTGATTCCCTTGCAAGTGTCGAAAATTTGCGGCATAAACGGCTGTATCTTTTGATTGCGTTGGCTTAGAAGTTTGATTTTTTCACAGCTTCAAGGGACAGTAGACCTGAGTAATTGATATAAATTTCAGCTTCATACCTCCACGCGTTCCTGAGAAAAAGGGTCTTGACAGACGGACGGACGGACGGACGGACGGACGGACGGACAGACGGACAACAAAGTGATCCTATAAGGGTTCCGTTTTTTCCTTTTGAGGTACGGAACCCTAAAAAAACACAAAATATATTCACGCAAGTATTTATTTTTTGCACTCTATTATAATTGTAATTATTCATTACAAATAATCAAAATAAAATAGCCAGAATAAAGTTAGGCCCTGGTAGGGTAGGTAGGCAGGTACAGCAATGTGAGACGAACACTGGCTTATTTATACCAATAATAATGTATTATAAACATTAAATTAAGTTTACTTTCTAACAACAAAAATACATAATTGATTAGGAGGAGTGACTGCAGCGCCATCTTCCGGGCCCAATTGTGTTTCCAGATCACCCAGGAACTTAATTTAATATACACAAAATTTTTCGAAATGAAAACTTTCACATTACTATGTAAATATGAATATAAACCTGTTTTAGTACTAAGCAATTTCCCGCACAGGTATAGTAAGTATAAATGAAATAAATATCAACATCAAATTCTTTATACAACATACGTATCTACCACCTACTAAGAAATGTAATTCTTGAATTTTTTTCGTATTTTTTTAAATATAATACTACTCCAATGAGCTCCTGTTCCATATTACGTCCACCATACTTCCACTAAGTTCACCATGATTTTTTATTTCTTTGCACTTTGTTGCTTTTTGCTAAAAATGGAATCATGCGATAAAACCAGTAGAGCGTTGATAACATACATTTTTGACTGAATGAAGATACTTACGAAGGAGTGGGTTCACATTGTGAACAATCATTGGGTTTATTTTCCTTCTGGATTCCGAATTTCTGAAAAGATTATCTATGCTATACATGAAAAAATCTTACACATTCGTTATGTACTTAAAACAGGGGTACATATCAAACATCGTCTATAATATAAATATGTATCATCAAATTTAAAATAAAACCAACTTACTTCATTAATTTGTTCCAATTGTAAGCATTCTTTTTCCTCCAACCTTTATGTTTCTTCCT
>CAJQZM010044194.1:0-13067 GCA_907164665.1 Colias nastes
GTGAAAGTCCCACCTTGCCCGAAGGTTGTGCTTATTGTTTCCTGCTACATTGATCCTATTCCGCATTTAATGCGTATATTATGCTAATGCTGTTGCGTACAGTTAGTATTTACAATGAATACTAATACAAGTGTCAGGTGTTGAGGTTTATAATACACAGATCAACACTAGGATGTTTTGAATGCCGTTATGTAAACAAACAGGATTAATTATTAATAAATAAGAGTGAACTCCGCGAAATTGTTTTAATATTATTTATATGGTAAATATTATAATGTTATTTCAATATTGATTTACAAGTAAATAATTCGTTATAAACTCGTTGTGCATTGTTAACATATTTAGTTACCTATGTAAATTAATGAATTTGATTATCACTAATTTAGGTATGTGTACTATGCTGTATATTAAAAATGTTGGTCCTTCATTTCACAGTTTTTATGGTCGTTTTACCGTTTATACAAAAGTGAATATAAGACGACCTAATATCGATCAATACAATAGCTAGCTATCTTAGCTAAAGACAGATCCTGCTGCGAAAGTCTCCAATTTTTTTTTCCTTACAATAGACTTTCTAAACTATCACCTATACGAGGACATCAATACCAATATACTGCGTACCGAAGGCGGGGCAGCTATGCAGCAGCCTTGAGGCTCTGACGCCAGACGCAGTTCAACTTTACATAAAATAACGCAATAACGCCTGACCGACACACCCTTTGCGGTTAGAGACGACCACGGAATTTATAGACCCTCCACACATCTAAAGGTAGGTTATAGTAGGCTCCTACTTTGCTATGCTGCCCTGGTAGCTATTCAATATTTGGTAACATTTTAAATTAAATTATGGAGATATTATAGAAGGATATTTTATATTAAGACAGTACCTATAAATTCTCATTGAAATATAACAAATGTATTTCTTCAGATTATGTTGTATATATGTAAAACTCAGAAGACAATAACCATAAATTATACTATGCTTTTCACGCGAAGAACTGCATGTTTAGTGACTTTTATCTTTATAGAACGTACCGTATACTTTGTTGTCCTAATTGAAGTAGGTATAACAGGACTTTATTAAAAACACAATTAATTTCTGTGTAGAAATCGAACTTAAATTTAAAAATTAACAAAAGAGCGTGTGTGCCGAGCACACGTGTCAGAAGTGAAACTTCTTTGGCAAGATTCAAAGATACCAAAATCGTCGCCTTACTCCATGACGTGACGGTATTGCCATGACGCGAAATTTAACTCTCAACGCACCTAAGGAATTTCCCTTCAAAAAATGAACTTTATACACGTTGTTAAACTATTTAATCTTCCACCCTTGGCTACGTCCTACAGAGCCTACGTCCGGACAAAAAATGCCATAAAATTTAATGTTCAAATGAAAAAAATCTAAGCCTTAAAAAGACGCGGAAGTGATACCCAATGAGCGAGTAGCAATCAGCTGATGAGTTGATTGCGTAACGTCGCGCGTGTGTGTGACGTGCGCGTGTGTGGGTGCGAGGTCGGGACCTGCCAAATATTTGGAGACATGCCACCGTATTGGCCAATATTACTATGGGTTTTATGAATTTCTCAAGAAGTTTTTAAAAAACGTACCTTTTTTTTTATGCTGCGATAGGGGAGCGCTTGGCCACGATCTCGCCTGATGGTAAGCTGAGATGTGGCCTAAGATGGAGCGTGCTTCCCTAGAATGTACCTGTTTACTCTCCTCTTGAAAACCCCCATATTGTACTCTTCGGGGAACACAGATTCAGGAAGCATGTTCCAGTCCCTAGCGGTTCGAATAAAGAATGTCGATCCGAACCGCTTAGTCCGGGTACATGGAACGTCAAAGTGTTCGGCCTTCGTCGTCAATAACACTCCATTACATAAAACTTTATGATCTCTCTCATTTGCATGATAAATGTCGTCATTATGACTTCTATATACACCAAAGTTACACTTTTATTATAAGTACGAAGGTTGTTCTTCGATCCTTGATCAAGAGAAAATGTGCGAAATATAACATGAAGTATTGTTTATAAATATTATGAAACTTTTCTAAACATTTGTCGGAAAACAACTTGTTTTATAGATTGTTTATATTTAAGTAGTTTAATGTTGAAAAATCTTAAACAAACTATATTTATTTTTATGTATGTCAAAGCCCGAAGTGGTGGGTCGCCTGTTGGTAAGCGTCCACCACCACCCATAAACATTATATTAGCAAAAAAGGTAATACCTCTGCTGCCTGTTATCTTATCATCTAAATTAATATCAATAAATCTTAAATGGACCATCCTAAACGATTATATCACCACTAAATTCGAAGCCAGATCAATTAAAAAAGATACGTTAAGCTTCAGGTCTTTGAAATATGCCAAGAGCAGAATTCCAGCATTGTTTTGGAGGATTTAATTGAAATCGGTGCATCCGCTGGCCGCCGCGGACGTCCAATCATGCAAAAATGTTCCGACTCGTTATTAATGCGCTCGAATTGGAGTATCGCCACCACGAGGCACGAGCCGATATTTCAACGATTTATTCAAGTTTTCACGCCGTCGTTATTAAGAATATTTTTATTTGCAAATTGTGTGAAGTATTTTATATATTTCAGATGATAAATAATATCCGCAAAATTATTTTATGAATGTATACGAGCTTATAGTTTTTATTTGCGTGTGTAGAGATGGATAAAATGTGGAAAACTGGAAACAGTAGTCAGGGCATAGTATTTGTGAATCGCACGATACACCTATTTTCTGTTCAAGGAATAATTTCACAAAATTCATTGCTGAAGTAAAGTATGAGATAATGAATTAAAGTGCACCTTAAAATGAAGAATGGCCTGGATGTTCATTGAGATCGAGTTAAATCACATCAGAGAAGTGATTAGTGAGTATAAAGAGCAGTCAGGGTAGGGTTGCCAACTTCTATATTTTAGGAATATGTATAATAGTAATCTATTGCAGTGAAGTACAGAATTATATTTAAGCTTTTGTTCACAAAATTTGATATCGTTTACGCAATATTTATATAAGATTTTGTTTTAAACATCATAATCTTATTTTACTTCCGTAACAAACGATGAACATGTTTTAATTTATACATTTTTGACTTTTGTTAGTATGTCACATATTGATTATCGTTTATAACGAATTTGCTATGTGAGAAAATGAGTCAGCATAATATGTTATATTTATTCTACACAATTATTTTATTACAAACACAATGATTGCATTGAGACACGCCAATCTATTTTCAGAAGAATCAATGGCACATTGTACTGGGCAATGAATTTCCTGCACACATTTAATATCGTGGACAGAACTAGGTGTCGACAGCCCTACGAGGTGACGTGTGCGGTGACGTCAGCTCTTATCGACCCTACAAGGGCGCTTGTCTTGAGAGTTGACCCCAGTACTGATCGCCATTGTACTCGATATAATTAATATCATTTACGTAGAGTCGTAGAGCATGCATTAATAAACAACTGTATCGAGCTATTAACTCGTGTTTAGATTAGATCTGTTCAATAGGAAATGACTTACAAACATGTTATGTGTTTTTTCGTGTACATAATATATGACTACTTATTTCATCTGTTGTAGGAAGGACAAGGTCAATAGGCTTATGGAGGTTTGATAAAAACGAGTATTTTGACCTTCGAGGAATCAAATAAACGTCAATAAAGATTTGTTCAAAATTCAAATTTATAATGAGGCGGATGTCGACGACCTTTCTGTTCAAAATATTGCCCGAAATATACATCTAACGACCGGTTTTACCAAAAAGTACACTAACTTCCTTAATTCACATATAATTGTGGATAGCACCATTACTATTTAGATTAGTTGACAGCTGAAGCATCTCAGACTTAATTCGTAGAGTTAGCGGTTTTGAAGTTATCCTTTTTTTGCTAAAAGATCATTTGGCGATCAAATTTTCTTTTGGTGATATATTGGTAAATTTTTACGGCATAAAATAAATATGGCTTTATTTAAATTAAACTATGTTTTTAAAGTAAGACTTAGTTTGTCTAACTGGTTAAAAATGCATAATGTTTGAATGCACATCAAAACCGCCAGTCAGTAAGTCACAGCGATGCACTCGTGCATTCTGCGATATGTACACCCGTACATAGTTGTTATTATTGTTGAATCACTATCAACAATAGCCTTTGTTACCAGCTGCGTGTGCGCACATCTCGCGTGTAGAACATATTAATATGTGAAATATTAAAAAGGGCCAATTCATATATACGGGCATCGCACATGTTATGGATATATTCCGTTTTTATATTTCAATATTTATTGTTAAGTAATGCGTAAGTATGCTGAAAAATAGGGTAATGGTCGAATCGCGGCCCGCGGGTAATTCTATTGAGCAAAAATATTGATAAATTACTGGCAAAAAGTAATAACATATGCATCTAGGTAACACACACGAAGTAGAAGCTATGTAGAAACACATTCAGTTTTTAAAAACGAGTATTAGAAAAATAGCATTTACAAATGCGTCCTCACGTCGCGGACGCCACGCAGACAGGATAAAGCCCTATAAAGCCTTATTGACGTAACCCTTCAAACATATTGGGTTCCCCTGTTTACAGACTACACGTTCCGTTATTTATATTTGATAGAACTTACGAGATAAATTGAAAACGTCGAGAAAAAATACAAGGATAGATATTAGTGACATTTGAAGAAAATTTCGGAAGGCAAAACATACCAATGTTTATCGTTAATTACTTTAATCTATAATTTAAGAAAGATAATGTATAAGTTTAATTTGTTCTATCGATATTCAAACATTATAATTTAATATTATAATATTAAGCCCAAAAATTGAACAGATTTTGCAAAAAATACAAATCATTTGAAATGTAAGTACCTAGATTGTAGCTTGAGATTACATTACGTGGTTAAAACTGCTTTAACTGTAATAACACTTGTTTGTTTTCAAACTACGATATGATCGGTGTCATCTAACTAAAAGGTTCATGTAAAGCAGCGTATAAAAATCGAGCAAAAGCGCACATTCATTCCTAAAATAGTGCAGTAATGAGTGTCCCACCTGTGTCCTGTCTTAACAACATGATCTGAGAATGTAGGAGGAAGATTCCCACCTACATATCCTACTTACATATTTAGATACCAATATCTGAGAAGTTTTAAGAAAAATATTTGTAAAAATCAATCTGGAGTAGCTAAAACTAATACCTACCTATTTATTATCATAATCAGGGACAACGGCTTCCTGAAGATAAATCTATTATGTATATCATTTAATTCAAGAACAAACGAATTTACCTAGGGAGCAGAACTAATTAATATTTATCACTAGGGACAAAGGCTTTCTCAATATTATCTATCGATTTATATCAAGAAGAATAAACGAATTAACCTAGAACGAAATGTATAAAATATAATGTTTTTGTTACACGAACATTTACATGAAGGTAAATACTCCACTTTGTAGCCGCCCCGGGGGCCAGATATTGTACAATTATTATCATTGTTCTGAAATCTCTCGGGCACGTGCCGAACTCTAATGGAATTTAATTTCTACGATGAATATAATACTGAGTTTGCAACCGAGTTCAAAGAAGGAGCAGTGCTTTCTTTATGTTTGTGAGGTACCTTAGAATTTCCGATTTTCATTTTGTTGTTCTTTTATTTTAAAGCTCGTGCCTTTAGGCTGGTCCTATTTCAATTTTCTCCACTTCTGATCATTTTAAGGTCGTTTAGATTTTATTGTTAAAAAAGAAACTTATTTTAACTAACGTTAATTGTCTGGCGATTATCGACGATTAATACGCGATGAATAGTCAAGTGTTTTGACTCGCGGGACCTTTGTCACGTTTTAATTTGGGACAAGTAGAAATGGTAATGTCTTCTGGTGTTTCATTAGTTTGTGTGACTAATGGCTATTGCGTTAAAGTTAATGTGTAATGAGTGATGGAACAAATGCCTCTTGTCTATGCTAATCATTTGACTTGTTGTCTATGATAGATTCTCAAATTCAAGATATTGTAAGTACTTATGAACGGTGCCCATAGCTTAACAACAGCTATAGTTATTCGCTTTTTCCTGTTCGAATTCATCACATTAATAATTACCTAAAACTTAACACTTAATATTTTTCAATGTTATACTCGGTCTTTAACAGGTTTAACACGCGATTTATTCGTATTTCGCCTAATTATAAAATTTTAACCATTTTGTATCGAGCTTGGTCACAAGTTACCTCACCCCTGATAACTATTAATACCTCTGTACTTAGTCAAAAGGCTTCTTATTGCCAAAAGGATTCACCATGTATGCAATGTACTCACCCCATAGCCCTGGGTCGTCGAAGCACGAGTGGTGGTTGGAGACGGTCAGCAGCGGCACATCGTGCGGCCGCTGCACCGCGCGAGACAGCGCGTCGCGGTTGTATACCGTTGTCTTGTTCAGAAATTCTGCAATGGAATATGGCGTTATGTTTCTTTCGAAAGGCAAAATGATCGATGTATTATACATTTGATATTTTTGCATATTAACTATTAAGTAACTAGCTGTTTGCCTCGGCTTCCCCCGAGCTAAAAAATTGCCTATGCTACTCGGTAAAGAAGTAGCTTTTACAATCGATACCTAGGTAGTTCAGTTATGTTTACCAAATATTTCAATACTAATATTTTAATTCAAACGATTTTGTATAATTTCTGAGTGTTGTCGGAATAAGCTGGGGTTTAAATAAGATAGAACTGGATAGAAGTACATAATTTTCGCGACAATAAAATGAACATTCCTCGGATTAGATAAACGAGAATCTTCTTGTTTAAAGTTTGCTTGGTGTCAAGTTACCCACGTCTATGTGTCTTGGCAACATTATTTGTATTATTTATAGTCAGTTAAATTATTGATTACAATAATTTTATTATCAATAAATTACGCTATTAAATGAACTAAAAAGGCATAATAATCTACAACTAAAGGCGTAATTTCATAATTTACATGATTTTCGACTATGGCTTGAAGTTGGTTGGCAATACTAATATTTTAAAAGCCGTTTGGATGTTAATCTATACTGAAGATCATAATTTCCATAATTAATATCGATCTCAAAGCAGCGGTCAAGTGAAGATCAAGGAGGGGATAAAATGTTAACCCTATTTTTATCTTTACCGTTGACTATTAATAACCAGTCCATGGAAATAATTATTTTCATGCTTAATTAAATTATGAGGTATATCATTTATACCTCATTTAAGTTACTAAATTAAATAAAACCGTAGAACAATATTCATTCTACCATAGTTAAAAACCTCGATTCGTTTCCAATTGGTATAAATATTAAAACTTACTCAAATTATAATTTGCAGAATTTACATTTTTTTGAAATGATAAAAAAATAATTTCGTCTACAACAATTTCCGTTACTTTCTACATGCAAATAATACGTGTAACATTTTTTTAGTGAGGTAATTTGCGGATAGTCGTTAATTTTTTAATAAGCGAGTATTATTCTAATCTTGAAAGCATTTTTTTCTAGGCAAATTCAACTTGACACGGCTAGCGTTTTGGGTCATTTTTTTTTTTTTTTTTGTGTGGTGATTCTAAATGTTAGCCAGAAGGGCTACTACATTTTAACGCGGACGCGTGGGTGAACTGAAGGTTCACCCTGGTAGCGACATGCGCAAGGGCGTCCCCCCTTGACGGGGATCTCGAACCTCGGCTTGGGCTGTCGCTTGAGTGGAGGAGGCCGGAAGGGCCCTAGTCGGACGGGGTTTTGGGTCATACTCACAATGGTTTATACTCCTAATTTATTAACGACAGTTAAAAGGGCTGGATGGATGATACGGATTACTTACTTACCTACTAAAGTTCTAATCCATACTAATATTATAAATGCGAAAGTAACTCTGTCTGTCTGTCTGTTACTCAATCACGCCTTAACTACTGAATCAGTTTGCATGAAATTTGGTATAGAGATATTTTGATACCCGAGAAAGGACATATAGGCTACTTTTTACCCCGGGACTGTTTTATCCCGGAAATCCCACGGGAACGGGAACTATGCGGGTTTTTCCTTGACTGCGCGGACGATGCCGCGGGTGGAAAGCTAGTCCTACATAAAAGCATTAAAAATTCAAAATTTGTATGGTTTCTCTATATTATGTTAATGAATTTTTGCCATCACCCTTATTGCTTAGGTACCTAATTGAGTGCTGTTAAAATATAATTGTCTCTTTGTTGTGGGTTTAATGTCCAAACATGAAAATGTCAAGTAAGATATTCCAATTTTAATGGGTTACATCAAAGGGTTAATTAAGATGCTACACATATTTTTTTGGTTAACGAATATTTTTTTAACATTTAAACAACGTTTTTCTTTGATAAATACTATATATACTCCTACTATGTAACATGATCTAACATAACGTATATGCTGCCTCGAAAATTGGATTTTAGAAAATTAAATAATAGTTCAATGCGATACAGTTGTTCCTGAAATGAGCTTGTTCAAATAAACAATCAAACAAAACCTGTGTAATAAAATAAAAATAAGTAAAGATAAAACTTAAAAGTACAAAGAATTCAAAAGAATAAATGACCAATGAAAAAAACTAATTAACAAATTATTTCAATCAAAGTTCAATGCCTTATTTTAAAAAATCATTGTTTGATTGTTGTTTTGTTTGTTATCAAATTATCTGATTGTAGATGATGAATGCTTTACCTGCTTTGTACTAAACTTAACAATAAATTGAGTAAAAAAATTGATATCATCAGTTTTATCTATAGATAAGCTATGTTTAACAATGTATACAGAGTCAACATGTAGTGCTAAAAAGAGTATAATAAGACGTATACTATGAATTTTCTATGAAATTTACTTATATGAAGGTAGAATGAAATATTTATAATGTATCAAATTCAAATAAAATTAATGTTTTTTTCAATTATACAATTCTTAGCGTAACTAAAAATAAATAGTAAAGTTTGAAACATACATCCATTCACAATGAATAGTAATTTTATTTTTTAAATTAACATAAAAATTAAAAATATCTCAATTCTCAAGGTCTGTTCGCAATCTTTTGCAAATACAATTTACAGAATGTATAAAAACAAAAGGCGTTTCCGTATTGGTGTTTATGTACTTTTAAAATTTTGTAATATTTGAGTAACTGAGTGAATATAAATAATTGTGATATTTTACACAATTTTTAATCTACATACATAAGAGTATATTATTAAACAATTATAATTTTAAAATATTATCATGTTTACACTTTTTTAAGATTTATTTGTAAAATTAATACAATTAATAACTTTAACTTCTAAATAAATGTAATCTATATATATAAAAATGAAACCCGTTTCGCATTGTCACGGTATCACGTGTGAACGGGTGGACCGATTTCGATAATTCTTTTTTTATTATATTCCTTGAAGTACGAGGATGGTTCTTATGTAGAGAAAACGTAAATATGCACCACGGGCGAAGCCGGAGCAGACCGCTAGTGCTTGAATAAAATGTCTTGATGATGACAGACATTCAGTATACAAACTACTGTATGTAAGTGTATTTTTCAAAATACATATTCAACAAGTAGGTATTTCAATAAATAAAAGCTTGTAAAATGGTATAAATTAAATTTTAGTTGCCAATAAATTAGTACTTGAAATCATATGAAAATATATTATAAAAATCAGTGATAAAATTTTTGTTCATCAGGTTAACACAAGAAGGAAAGAAAAGGCGAATGAACTTTGGTGGCTGGTAACAAAAATATGCTGATATGTTAAAATAAATTCATGTTAATATTTGCAATTAGTATGAATTCTAATTCGTGTCATCGATATGCATTGTAAACAGTTAGTTCAGGTTACGCTGATGTAAGCCCGACCTGCTAAACTTAGTTCTTTGTTACAATTAATTTAAACTGAGCCACGTGGAAAGGATTACGAATAATTTAGAATATTTTAATATGATATTTTGTGTTACTAGAACCACTTACCTACGATAAATTTACTGAATAATCCAACTACAGCTACAGTGAGAGAACTAGCACAGTTCCACAGTCTCCCGGGGTTCCTGAGCCGCGGTATGATCCAACGGATGTCGTAGCCCATGGTTCCACGAGCGCACAATCGACACACACTACATAAACATCGTTATTCAGATAAAATTCTAATAATATTCAACTTTTTCATTTACGAGACACTTGCTCCTGTTCAACCCGATCGAGTTGAATGACATTACGTGAATGATCGACAATAGAATGTCATGTAGACAATTGACATATGTCATTTGACGTTTTCAGTGTTTCTATTTAATAAAATAAACATTTTAAGAAATGTATTTTTTTGGGCTGTGGTCGGTAAAAACTGGTGCAGATAAGATAAGATCCAGATCAGATGTCTATTTATAAAATCATAATCATAATATTTATTTCGATGTTAAGATTATTTCTATAAAGTTATGATTGGAGATGCAACTTAAGACGATACACAAAAAAAAATCCACTGCTTGGTGGGCGGAGTCTAATAGCTCGCTATCGCGAACGCGGGTGTGCGCGAAGTCATTCTTTCAAACTCGCCGCGCTGCCGCTGGCCGACTCGGGACAAACATGTATGGAGTCGTCATACAGCTATTATATTGTTATACATATATTATTTAATCGTTGATTTATTGATTTTATTTTCTTGCTTATAAACAAATAATCTTCTTTTTAACAACTACTTAGTTAGACACTATTAATAATAATTATTATTTCGTAATGTTTACTTTATTACAAAATAATATAGGTTATAAATAATCTTTAAAATTACAAAAAATATTTTAACTCTGAAAAAATGAAATGGTACTCAATAACGCGGACTACTGAATTGATTTAGATAGAATTTGATGCTGACGTACCTAGATATTGCATCATGCCCAGAAATGAAAGGTACTATTTCTGAAAGAAGTTATAAACCCTAATTCTTCTCAGTCAAAGTCAAGAGTGGAAGATATCACTAATACAGTAAAACTGATGCGAAACTTTGGATGTTTATTTGTATATTTGTTTGTTAGTTGTTACTCAATCACGTCAAGACTACATTACCAATTTTGATGAAATATAGCTAATTGCCTGGATTTACACATAGGATACTTTTTATCCGGACTGAACACTTCTGTGGGATAAAACAGGATTCACGATATAACCTAATTTCACGCGGGCAAAGCCGCGGTCGGAATGATATTTTTTTAAATAAAAAAATTGTTTAAATAAAAACCGGCCAAGTGCGAGTCGGAGTCGCGCACCGAGGGTTCCGTACAAACCTGCATTTTTTTTTTCACGGGTTAAAGGCAATTAGATCTAAGTATTTGATATGAATTTCAACTTGATAGCTCTACGCGTTCATGAGGAAAAAATAATAAGTTTATATTTATTAAAAAATAAATATATATTTTGTTATGTAACTAAAAATTTAAGGTTTTCGGAAATTTTCCTTTATGTGTGCTATAAAACGTTGCTTCATGCCAAATTTCAAGATTCTAGGTCGACTGGAAGTACCCTTTAGGTTTTGATTCCCTTGCGAGTACTTGCGAGTTTCAAAACATGCAGCTTAAATTGCTGTTTCTTTTGATTGCGTTGACATAGAAGTTTGATTTTGTTACAGCTTAAAGGTATTATAGACCTGAGTATTTGGTATGAATTTCAATTTAATACCTCTACGCGTTTATGGGGAAATGGGTAGTAAGTTTAAAATTATTAAAAAAATATATATTATGTGATGTAACTAAAAATTTATGGTTTTCGTAATTTTTCCTTTATCTATGCTATAAGACGTTGCTTCGTACCAAATTTCAAGATTCTGAGTTCACGGGAAGCACCCTGTAGGTTTTGATTCCCTTGCAAGTGTCGAAAATTTGCGGCATAAACGGCTGTATCTTTTGATTGCGTTGGCTTAGAAGTTTGATTTTTTCACAGCTTCAAGGGACAGTAGACCTGAGTAATTGATATAAATTTCAGCTTCATACCTCCACGCGTTCCTGAGAAAAAGGGTCTTGACAGACGGACGGACGGACGGACGGACGGACGGACGGACAGACGGACAACAAAGTGATCCTATAAGGGTTCCGTTTTTTCCTTTTGAGGTACGGAACCCTAAAAAAACACAAAATATATTCACGCAAGTATTTATTTTTTGCACTCTATTATAATTGTAATTATTCATTACAAATAATCAAAATAAAATAGCCAGAATAAAGTTAGGCCCTGGTAGGGTAGGTAGGCAGGTACAGCAATGTGAGACGAACACTGGCTTATTTATACCAATAATAATGTATTATAAACATTAAATTAAGTTTACTTTCTAACAACAAAAATACATAATTGATTAGGAGGAGTGACTGCAGCGCCATCTTCCGGGCCCAATTGTGTTTCCAGATCACCCAGGAACTTAATTTAATATACACAAAATTTTTCGAAATGAAAACTTTCACATTACTATGTAAATATGAATATAAACCTGTTTTAGTACTAAGCAATTTCCCGCACAGGTATAGTAAGTATAAATGAAATAAATATCAACATCAAATTCTTTATACAACATACGTATCTACCACCTACTAAGAAATGTAATTCTTGAATTTTTTTCGTATTTTTTTAAATATAATACTACTCCAATGAGCTCCTGTTCCATATTACGTCCACCATACTTCCACTAAGTTCACCATGATTTTTTATTTCTTTGCACTTTGTTGCTTTTTGCTAAAAATGGAATCATGCGATAAAACCAGTAGAGCGTTGATAACATACATTTTTGACTGAATGAAGATACTTACGAAGGAGTGGGTTCACATTGTGAACAATCATTGGGTTTATTTTCCTTCTGGATTCCGAATTTCTGAAAAGATTATCTATGCTATACATGAAAAAATCTTACACATTCGTTATGTACTTAAAACAGGGGTACATATCAAACATCGTCTATAATATAAATATGTATCATCAAATTTAAAATAAAACCAACTTACTTCATTAATTTGTTCCAATTGTAAGCATTCTTTTTCCTCCAACCTTTATGTTTCTTCCT